>LXGT01000248.1:0-46561 GCA_001640655.1 Endoconidiophora laricicola | reverse complement strand
GGGGGGGAGGGGGGGGGAGGGGTAATTAATCAAACATGAGCGCGATATCATCATAGGCCGTCAGCGTATTCGGTTTCTACGTACTTTACTTGCGAAGGGGGGTATTATATATGTGATATCAGTTAGTCTATACTATATGCCATTTTTATATTCGTTATCATGGCCTGACACATCTTGGAAGTAAATAGTTTCAAGTGAAACGGATTAGTATCGACACGTATGTATATATTAGAACGGGTAAACAATCTGAACCAAAATAATAGTCACATATATGCGATGATATAGATAGTGGCCTACAATCAACGTTGAATTCAGGACGTAGCAATATCAAGAGTCGCTAATTATCATAAGAGACAGTTCAAGGGATGTTGCATATGGGTACTATCAGTACTGCTAACATGCATACATCTGTCTATTATGTATACCGATGTATTACATACACATTCATATCTGCATGTGTACAATGTGGTATCTACATTCTATCAAGTATACTGAAACGTATGAAGTACACCTGGATACTACGTCAGGTACCAACATATGGTTGGCCTCAGGCATTTTACCAACCTATTCTAGATCTATCTTGGCGACATATTTGCACAGATTCGGAAGTCGATGCTTACTTGGCAAAGCAACCTCTCCAGGCCAGCAAGTCATAGCACAAAACCAACAACGAAGAAAATAGAAATCCCAATTGAATATTTATGATATCTGATATCGTTTAGGCCAGCCCACGGATATTATCATATATGCGTGAGGCTCTGAACCAATCTTTTTTGGGGGGGTTGTCTGTCATGACTCTTATCATTTGCTGTACTTACCGCTATTGCGCATACAAAGCAGGCCCAGGTCATGCATGACCTCTTTACTTTCAGTCTTGTTCTCATTTGCGAGTTTTCCCATACTTTTTTTTTTGAATGGATTCAGAATGGCATCGGCGGTAAGCAGGAGGAGGTAACATTAACGTTAGATGCAACGATCTCTATTGGAAAACCATAGAACAGTCTTCTAGGTCTACATCTTGGCAAGAGACCGGGCTTTTGAGAACTGACTGTCAGGGTTACTAACCAGCTACGCCCTTTCCGTAGTTCTGACCCAATTCATGATTGTCCATTAGTCATGGCAAAAGAACATATGTCGAAACGAGAAGGTCGGCGGTAACAACTATGCCTGAGCCCCGCCCGCTCTAAGAACGTCGCTGATATTATCGGCCACGGCGATGCTGGCCGTAATTTTTTTTTTGTCTTTCTTTTTCTTTCTTAATATTTCTTGATCTTCATCAAAGTTTTCTTCAAAAATATATATACATGTATATACCGTCTCGAGCTTGTGTAAGTGCAGAAGCTCGAGCAGGCTCAGCTTAGTAGGTTTGACGTTGGCATTACTTAAGAAAAAGACGAGTTAGGCGAACCTTCCAACTTGTTTCTGTTTCTGGTGTGACTAGTAAACCCTAGGGCCACTCTCAAGTCATGAACCCCCATGTGGTCGATGGTCGAGGCCACCACGACTTGAAATACTGAAATTTTCTTTCAAAAAGATAATTCAATATGAGCTAGAGCAAAATGTCTGTTCTCGCTGTCTCCTCGGCTCTTCTTTTTCTTTTTTTTATTCCCTAATTTAGTTTCTTCCTTGTCTAGGTCTGGGCTTTATCCTCTCTTACTACTAATTCCATATCATGATGTCAGGACGGGATATTCTATTCTATCAAGCAAGTTCCTACGGCAGTACCAGTAGCAAACTATCTGACCTTTTGGCTTCGATCTATCACCATCGGCCGCACTAACACCACATTGAGAAAACAAAGGCCGGAAAAGGGCGCCATCCCACGTCTCATCCATCCATCCATTCATCCTTTGTCACAAACCCCTCCTCCCCCAGACAATCTTCTCCAGGATCTCTACAACCCGGCCCAACAGCGCAAACCAACGTTTGATCAAAAATCCCTATTCCGATCACGATAAGAGCTACGAATTGTCCCCTTTTTGCACTATGAGTCCGGTTTTTTATCCGCAAGACAGGGCCGAATACATCATTGCAAGCTGCATAACTCGGCCGTTAGTCAACGAGTCTATTGTTACTCTACCTGTAGCTAGTACTACTAAGCAATCATGACAAGGCTTAAGTACTAATTTTTCTTCTTCTTCCCAAGTTTCTACTTCGTTTATCTGACTTCCCACTCAGCAGTCCTCAGGTTTTGTAGAAGTCGAGAACCACATGATGTCTATAGGCGAGAATGGCCTTCTTTTCGCTAGCAAGAAGCTATCGACCATATACTTTTTTTTTCACCGTTATCCGAGAGGATGTATGTTATGTGCCTACCTAAACTACCCCTGCTCTTAGCTACTAATACCATTGTATTCTCTTTTTAAGGGCTTTCATCTCTTCTGTCTACATCTCAATCTTTTAATATATAGATTTCTCTCATCCACAGCTTCAACCCGGCGTTTTCTCGCCTGATTTATGACCAGTATACCAACCCTTCATGTATCCCAAAAAGCCTGTCAAGGCCCGGGAAAACGCGTGTCTTTTTCTTGCTTGTCTATTTGCCGGTATACTATCGTGAGGAGGAAAACAGGAACGATGATTAACCAGGACAGTTTTTTTTGGACCTTCTTTCTATTACAATCAAGCTTACTTGTTATTCCCCGATATTTCTACTCAGTTCATTCCCTACTAAACCAAAAAAAAAAATAAAAAAACTGTAGTGCTGGGCTAGGCGCTCTACTTTCTTAAGCTCGTCTCAGTCTATCCCAGTAAAAAAAAAAACCAATTGCAATAAAAACTAGCCGATGTTCCTTACATGACATCTCGTAAAAACGACACCATGTACAAAGTCTTAACGCCAAACAGGATGGCCCGGGAAATCAGAACGAGCATCGGATGCTAAACTATCATCTTCTCAAGGAAATGAGAATGTCAATATATCCAGTAAAAGCTTCGGTAGTAGTCGCAACTAAGCCAGCGGGGAGCCTCTGCGGCTTAGACCCATGAGGCCTAACCTGAACGATTATGGGTGGGTCATACGGGTAGGCCACTTCTTGGCCGTACTCTTGTCCTGTCAATTGTCAAGGCAAATCCGACTAGCAAAAGAGTAGCATTTTTATTTTTACTAACAGCTAGTTACTATGTATACATCACACTATATACTTATTGGACTGTTCCTTTTCAATATTATCCCTAGAATCCCTCGATCGCACGGACGACAACGGCGCCTGATTTATCCATCCAGAAAGCTTCTGCCATGATGGAGATCACAATCCAAAGGTACTTCGTCGCTCAAAGCATTCGCTTAGACGGTTAATATGCCATGATACATGCTTTATAATCTTAACTTTACTACGGAAAGCAACGTTGCCAAGGTTAAATAAACTTAGGGTTGCTATATCAACATGTAATTAACCCATATTTGATAGGAACCAGGTTTATGACGATGATATTACCACTTGACATTTTCCATTCCAAAAGACCATCTAATTCCGGCGACTTTTCCCTGTTCACCTTTCCATTCTGTTATAATAAATCTCTCCGCAGAAATAAAATGCTCTGTCTCCTATGAGTATACTAGAGACATACTGAGCCGAATCCCACCCTTATCCTATTTTTTTTATATGGACTCTTTAATATAGCATTACTTGGTGGATTCACAGCTATATGTCTTACAATGACGCTTGTTATCCCTAAATTACGTATGAGGCTTCTGCTATGCTACTCTGGCAAAAAGGAAGAGCAAGAGACAAAAAAAATAAGATATAGCAAAAACTCCGAGAGAGCTTCTGAGTCTCGGGATTGATTCTCCCTCCGTGTAGCTCAAGATAAAAAGGAATTACGACATAGTAATAATAAGAAAAGAAAAGAAGAAACAAGGAGACAATATGCAAGAATGGTCACTGAAAATAGATGCTGTGTTATCGTGTTTCCTTCTTTCTTGGTTTGCACATTAGTATCAGCAAATAATCATCCATTTGGAGTGTATTTTCGTTATTGTTTTTATTTTATTTTCCCAGAGTCTTGGCGTGTAATGGGATACCACAGGTATGACTGTGATTACTGAACCAAACTACTACTACTTACTGAAAAGTTGCAGTATTTACTGCTACTCCTCCTTCTAAGGTTTCTACGACTATCGTGAGAAAATGAAGACGATGTATATTGGAGAAGAACAAAGTGACCTTCGCTCAATAGAACAATTTTTATGACCTATCCCTTGCCATAATTAGCCCCCCTCCCTTCGGCTGTTCCAAGTGACTCCAAATCCAAAAGAATTTTGAATCTCACGATGTCGTTTCCATGCACGGCTCCTGCGATATTCCGGCATCATATACACACCGTCACTATTATATGTATGCTGTGTATGTGTGTGTGTGTGTGTGTGTGTGTGTGTGTGTGTGTACACCTATCATAAGATGTGCAGCTTGTGTGTATGCATGCGCACGAACTAAGTCCGGACGTACATAGAATTGCATCACATGATCTTTCTGCAGGCTATCGTGACCGTTTGTATCCTTGGTGTTTCTTCTGGGGGGGGTTTCTTCTTTCTTTGGAGGAATCAAGAAACAAGAACAGTAATAGAACAAGGAAGATAACGTTTTACCCTTGCTGCCCAAGAGCGGTGAAGACCACGAAAGCGGCTTACCTTCTTTTGTTTCTTTTTCTTCTCTTCGTGCAAGGCTCCATGTTTGTTCTCTCTCTTTCTCCCCGCCATCCATGGGCTTGGAACAAAAGAAAGGCAGCAAACCACATGCTTTCTTTTTATGTCCGTATCCGTGACTGCACCTAAATATGAGTTTGTACGCCTTTTTAGCAACTATCGTGACCTTCATGTTCTTGGAGTTCGTTGGAGGAAAAGAGAGAGCGAGGGAGCCTGGACCCTTTTGACAATGTAATGGTGCAGCCATGGTGTGAAGAAAACTCCGCTTGCTACTACGTTTCCGACATTTATATGCGGCAAAGCGAAAGACCCAAGCTGACTAGAGACTTACTATGTAGTTACTTGAAGGAATTTATTTTTTATTTTCTACATAGCATATTTTTTTTTCGGAAGTCTCAATCACAGCTAAGGCCATTATGCATACTACCGCCAATGGTGATGTTTTATTGCCTACGAATACAAAACTATACAAACGGCAGGCTAGATTCTCTGGATTTGGCTTGGCTTGGTTTTCTCAGAAGAGAAGGGCAACCTATTCACCTAACGATAGTTGAGTTAAGCTTCACGCTCACCGAAATCCAGGCGACGACGACAATAGTGAGGACATAGAGCAGAGAGAAAGGAAGGACAAAACAGTACAATGATTGAGAACAGGGGCAGTGATCTAACTAACTGAAAGAGGAGTTAAATGGGAAGAAGGATGGAGGCCTATCAAAAAGAAAGAAAAAAAAAAAAGACATGAACAAGGCACTACGATAGCAACGGCGAGGTCTTATCACATACTAGTTAGTAGGAGATAGTACTACGACAAGTAATACCCTAGGACGCCGAGATAACCAAGGGAAAGATCAAGATGCACATGCCAAGGGGTAATCGTCATTTGTCAGTTGCTGGTTGGCTGATCTCAAAGAACAAGGCCTGGCATGGCTAGGAGTTGCGTGGTTTGTCTCTGATAACGACAACGACACGTCTGAATACAAAGAAATAGCAGAAATGATGAAAGAAGTCCGTGTACTTGGGTAGAGGGAATGGATATAGCTTCGTCTTTGACTAGCGTGATATGACATGATACTTGACGGAGTAGCACTTCTTTCTAATATGGTCGTATCCGGCTGAGCTGTATCAATAGCAGAGCTGCGTTTGTGGTTTCTCATAATACCAAATCTGTCTTCTCTCAAAAGAAAAAGAAAAAAAGAAAAACCGCCGCCGGTTGTTGCTTGGGTGTCACGGTCATGCTGACTGACTGTTAGTACTACTTTCTACTGATACATAATAGTATCAACATGTTATAAACGCTAAAGCTGCCAAGGTTTAGCGACAGGAGTGACCCCAAACTTTTTACTACAGCTCCTTGGCTTTTGTGTCTGTTTGTTTCCTTTTCTGTCAGCATGAAATCAAGCATCCTGAATCGGCTAGCTACGGTTGGCTTGTACTGGCCAAAGTGTAATTCTGGGGAAATAAGAAGGGCGTCTAACGGATGGTTATTTTACAGATATTTCACGATACAGGGGCACTGCAGCGCAGATTGGAGTTCGTGTATGAAAGAAGGGGAGAAAGAGAACTACTGCCGTGAAATGTCGTCTAGAGCTTGCTTCTGCTGCAATACCCATGAATGTTGAGGTCAGGTGCAACGTTCATTTCTCATGATAATGAGCCTGCCGGCATCTAGGCCGGTCCGTTAAAGGTAAAGAAGTCTGTCTCTAGGTGGGAACGGACTGAGGCTAAAGTTGCAGTCTTAAGATGACAGGACCGACGACAGCGAGCTCCACTGCAGGCCGGGCAGGCTAAGACAAGGGAGAACGCTAGATCCCAGCGAAGTTATCGTGGAAGTCTAGGATGGGGTTCGACAAGTATGTGCGGCGGGAACTCGAAAGTCCTGCTCGGCTGGACCTGTCCAAGACGGGCAAAGCTTTGGCTCTCTGCGTTTTCTCTGCATCCCCCCCCCAAAAAAAACCGAAGAAGAACAAGAAGTTTGGGTTCAATATTGTCCACTCGTTCCTCTCAAGTGGTCCTGTCACAGCTAAGCCTCCCCGTTTTGGCTGCAACTCGCAACGGGAAAGCAAGATTATACTAGTGATATAGAGAGAAGACCGCCTTCGTTGCGCCTAATATCTGACGATACTTGGTTCCTGCTTATTATCTTCTATTTGAATTGCCAGAGTACACCGCTGCTGTGATTTTTTGGAGAGAAGAAAGGCGGCCTGCCATTTGTTGTGCTTTGGCTTCTTCTGGCTTATTTTGAGTCTTCTCTCGTCAGATTCCATTTCTAGGGAAATCAAACAAAATTTGGAAAATCGCTTGTATTCCTTTTCTTTTTTTTTTTCTTTTTCTTTTCCGGAGATTGTGATAAACAACGCTTGTGAATGCGGGGAACTGAAAGTGTGGAGGGCGCTAGGAAATAGAGAGTACATCAAACATAGAACAACGCCGCCACCTTCGAGATCTGCCACGACAAAAAGAAAAGAGAAAAAAAAACACGATAGTGGGAAAGACAAAAAAAGCACAACGTGACATTAGCTGGCCTGAAACAACGTGAGAAATTGGCCTGGCGAGCGCACTTTGATCTGGTTCTAGCGGGCCAGATAGATATCATGACTCTACTTGCATGATGCGATCTATCACATCGTCCTACAGTGTGTACATGACGTTATACAGGTTACTTTGTCACATCTAGAGAAAGAAACGCAGTAAAATCCGCCGGACCTTTAGCAGATTTAGTCGAATTAGTCGAATTAGTTGAGGCCCGCAGCTTGGCCTTGGTCCGGGACGTGGTGATTTTACTTTTAATGTATGATTTAGTTCGATTTTAGCCGGAAGGCAACATTATAGTATATCCCGGACCACCCAGAAGCACTTGCAGCGAGTTGATTGGTAAATTTCTTAACATTAGGCCGAGCAATAAGAGGGAAAAATAACAATAAAAATAGAAAGACAATCAATATACCGCAAAGAGAGAGAGAGAGAGAGGACCCAAGCTTTTTTTTTTTTTTTGCAGAGCCGATATTACAATATAACAAGCAAAGAAAATAAATACACGTGTAAACTAGAAGAAAAATAAAAGGAATGCTCGCGTATGCGATCCTGTTTGTAGCCATGCACTGGCGAGCAGTTTCTGAGGCGTGAATGCGTGTGTATGTAATGCATGTGCATATGTATGAGTAGGTGCATGCTTGTGCCCTCGTTCTATACGATCTGCATTCTTGCTGCCCTATAACAGCTTCGTGCTCCGTCGCCTAAGAAGGATACGCGGACTATTGGCGTTTGACTCTATGTTCTCGTTTTGTTTTCCGGTTATCTCCCCCGTCTTGTCCTGTACACACAGACTTACCCTCGGCACTGTCCTCCGAAGGAGACAACAAGAGCCAACCAAAGGCCGTCACATCTTCATAGCTATGTATGGCTAACTGGCATGTACATTATACAGTACATGCTGCTGTAAATATGCGTGCACCAAGAGCCCATGTGTACCAGACTTGGTCTAGCGTTTCTTCTTGGAGGAGAAATCAAACCGCGAGCTTCAAGTATAATGACAAATGGCACTTGCTTTGAGCTCATGGTTGTCGCTTTTGTATATTGGTTATTGGTATTCCCCAGAATCAAACACTTCAGATGGAGGCTACATTTGCGTCTAATATGTAGTAGTGCTGAAGAGTTACAAAGCAACTAGATAAAACAGCATCGTCATGGATAGAATTGTTAAGATGAGATGCCCACACTCACGCTGTTACTCTATGAATTGTCCCTCTACGTAATCCGCAGTGATTTACATTCTGACGAGACTCTGACGGGACTCTGATCAGGCCTCTGATAATATTTGAGGAGCTTCCACTCCGGCATGCTAAAAGGCTCACCTTGGCTACAGAGCGCGCACTTTTCTCAAAGGGTTATGTCGTTGTTATCTCTCTTTCCTCTTTCCTAGTCTCTCTGCTCCCGTTTGATCATCTCTAGCAGCCTACTTATTGTAACTTGCTGTTACAGTCAGAGCTTATTATTCTGCTGTCTGGAGTGTGGCGTAGAGTTGATGTTGTAGCATAGAATCCTATCAGTTTATATCATATATGGTCACATATGTGCAGAATAGCGGATAGATAATGTATACTCGTTTGTTTTCACATACAGCTTCTAAGTAGTAATCGTGAAAGCAATATAAGCTGTAAATGGCCCTCTACAGCTACGCAGTAAGAATGACTGACAGTTGTTATTGATATTGCATCTAATACGTGTTTTCAACAACAGTGTAGCCAGAACTGCAGCAAGGACCCATTGAGGCACAAATATACACATGATATTCTCAAGCGAAAGTCCCTATCAGTCTTTATTTTTTTTAAAAAAAAAAGAATAATAAGAAGAAAGATTGAATACTCGTAGCATCTCTCTAGTGCGTTATTACTGATATATGACATCCGATTCGAAACATGGGCCCTCGGCCGACCACTACTTTGGGTGGTAAAGCAGGAGTTGGAAAGATGCCACTGAAATACACGGCCAAGACAAGCTCGTGTCGCTAAAGGGCAATTAGAGAAGAAAAGACATACGGTATATCTGTCTATTGTATGGGTCTCGGTCTTTCTTAGCAGGTCGACCGCCGGTGCCCTCTGCACGACGATGTGACGTGCCGGTAGACGGACCTACATAAGCAATAATCGGTGCTTTGTTAAGCTTACTCACTAGATACAGGCAGCTTGGTGATGGTTTCCCAATATGAGTAGCTACTCTATGTAATTTATAGACAACGCTAGTTTCTTCAGTATCGTTCGGTTGGATGTTTGGAATCGTGCGGCTTGTAGAGACCCTCTAAACCGCCATGCCGCCTTCCTTACAACTTTCTACGCAATAGCGTTCAATCTTGTGCCGTGTCTCACTAAACTTTGTCACACATACTTAGCAGCACTCAAATATTACATAGTATTAGCAGTTTCGGGGCCCGTCAGATCCGCCGTGTTAGTATAGTTGTCTCGTCTCCAATTCTCCCAAGATGCAAGCTAAACTTGTGCGTGTTCTCCAACTTTCTTCTAAGCCTCTCTTTTTCTTTTCTTTTTCTCAGCCCTCCTTTGCCATGCCGTCTTTAACCCCAGAAAGCCGCTGCCTGTTCTTGCAAGAGAACTCTGCGTCATCAATCTTCTTGTTTACTATGTACCTCATTCCATTAGCTCCATCGGGCAGGCGAATCTTCTAGCTTACAAAGCTCAAGAACACATGCAGTGTCGCCCTCGCAAAACTAAAGATGAACTTACACATGACATGGGCGGCGATATATTCCATTCGTCGGACACATCGTCCGGTTGGTTCGGTGGCAAGCTGGAATCCAGTTTCTAGTATTTTTTTTTAAAAAAAAAACTGCGAACAGCCTCCGAATGTCTTTCTTTCCTTTATTCTTAGTGCGCCACTTACTAGTCGTGTTTCATGATCATCAGATGTTCATCTAACCGAGAATCTCAGTCTAGTCGAATAGTTAGGTCAGCTCAAGATCCCGTCCCAAAGTTGGATGGACGATAAGAAGAGGCAAAGACTCGTCTATAATAAAAAGACGACCTCTGTGTGCTAAGCCCAATCTATCATATTGAAGAAGTCGGATTTTTGCCAGATTAGGAGAAAATTCATGAAATACTTGCCCAAATGCTGACATTGTGACGCTTCGCTAGTTTCTGGGAAATGTATGTACGTTGGATAGTTTGCCTCCTTTCAAGGCAACTCCAAGAGTCCTTTGTCTAGCAAAGAACCCGTAGCAAAAAGAGAGGATAGCAAGAAAGTTGTCAAGCCGTACTATGTAACTACGCCTCTTATTCGCCCCAGATATTGCAAATTTGCGATATGCCTTTTTCGATAACATATTATAAAAAGATGAGATATGAGATGGCCTGATTCCATAACATATACAGATAGCTGGGCGACAAAAGCAAATATATGTGAGGCGACTAACCTATCACACCTTCCACCCCTATCTGTTGTTTTGTATGTACACAAACCTAGATCTTTGCCCGGAACATATAAGCTGGGAAAGTTGTCACTAGTGTGCTGCATTGCCAATTCTCAACGCGAGGCTACTTTTCCAGGTATTTCGCATGATTTGTGATATACTTGTGTATCAAGATAAATTTTACTAGAAGCCTCACAGTTCAGCAACTGATGAGTACCACCATGAATATTTTTTTTCAACTGTGCAATTCTTAGGGCTCTTTGGACACGCTTCCTGTACGATGATAGACGAGACACTATCTCACGCCGGCTCCATATGAGCTATTCTAGCTTTCTGTGCAAACTTAAGAGAGGCTTATCTTGACAAGCGCCTGGGTAGGATCAAGTACTAGCAGTATCAGACTGGCGCCCTACGCCTACGATGTTCAGGACTTTACCCATTGAGGTAGCTCCCGCTAACTAGTTTCCCCCTTTTTCCCCATCTTGTTACCCTCTCTTATAAACAAGTACTATTAGGCACATGTGATGCTAAACATCAACTGCCCAATATTACCAGACAGGTTTAGAAGCATAACAGGATGTCACTGACAGCGATGAGGAAAGGCAAAGAGTTAATGCGAACGGCCATGAAGTTTATCTCCCTTAGCTATAGGATATCCCATTAGTCTAAAACCATGGGGATAATATAACGTTATCTAGCTCGCTATTTTGAAAACCTTGGGAGAGAGTCTTAGAGTAGGAGGCTTCGGTTCCCTAGGAAGTTGCCAAGGATTCCCCCAACACCATCGAAACGTTCTCTCTATGATTGCCATATTTTGACCCTACTATTCGAGTGATTCGCGCCATAATGAGATAAAGACTGTACCTCATCGTACTTGAAGGTCCTGGTGTAGGTTGTGTCTATTATTATGATCTATATTTCTAGTAATATATAGTCCCAGCGATAGGGTTATCAGCAGTGAAACTGTAATGGTAACGGGCATAGCATGTTGAAAGTCGCAAACACATGGAATGCTGTATCTATGCATTTACGTGGTTCTGGACGTCCAGGAACTTCCCAGGACCTTTCCAGTCCATTCACCCAAGACGATAGGAGAACATGTGTTCGCAATACCTTGGGCTGTGATTAGCTCCGGCCAACTCTTGATATCGTAGAGTTTTACCATTTGCGCTAGCTTGGTTGTCTGTCCGTTGATTGTCAACTCGGTAAGCTCGCCGTGCGCAGCTTCGAATGATATCGAGTTCTGTATGTATATCAACTGTCAGATAACTATTCAAGGTTTAATGTAGCTTGGTAGCATTGTAGCATGAGGTTTTACCTTTCCAATAATATCATGGGCATCCCGAGACCCATTTTTGCTGATATTAGACGAGAAGGTGAATCGTGGTGTTTGTCCGTAGATCCAATCGCGGCTCTGTACTTCATGTTAGTGTGATATCAATGATGTAGATCCACAGCAAAAAAAAAAAAAAAATCGCACCTTGAGTTCTATCATGCCCTTAGAGACATCTAGATGGGTCTTGACACTATCGTCGAATACTGTGACCTTTGACGAGCCGTACATATTCTCGAACTCTTCCATCACTGCATTTACAAAGTCTGACTTGACCACATCAACATTCTTCACCGGCGACCGCACGCTCTCTACGCCTCTCGCCTCGATGTAATTCCGGGCCGGGGACTGCAAAAGCTTCGAAATATTCTTCAAATTCGGCGATGCCAACAGGCACGTGCCATGATGTAAAGCCCTCAAGCGCGTTAACTTGTACGCCGACCCAGAAACCTTGAACGTGCCCTGAATGCCCGCCTTACAAGTCCCATTTTTCGCTCCCTCCAGCACCGGCGACGGATCATCAGCGACCACGATGTCGTGTCTGCAGTTGACCATGGCCCCGACTACGCCGAGTCGATGCAGCGCCCGCACTACCATCTCAGCGTGGAGATCGCGGTCGAAGCTTGCCGACGGGCAGAGCACCGAGAAGTTGATGTTGCCGGAGTCGTGGAACACGGCACCACCGCCAGATCTCCGCCGCACAAGTTCAACGCCGCGGCTCTGGGCGGTCTCGGCAGCTGTGCGTACAAGATTAGCTTCTAAAGAGCCGTTGTTGTAGATTTGCTCTAGCAAAGGAAGGTTCACTTCAACCCACGGGTTCTGGTTGCGCCCAATGACAATACATGGCCGATTGGTGTACAGAAAGAAGACTGTAGATTCTGCGTGCGATTTTTGCAGCAGAGCGTGCTCGATGGAAAGATTCACAAACGGATCCAAGGACTCAGAGATGTAGACTTGAACTTTGTTCCGCGGACTCGCAGCATCGTTTGTGAAGCGGCGAATGGCGATTGGTTTGGTGTTGCTCGAGAGGCAGTGAATACTACGCAGAGTTCGTGGTATAGCTAATCTCATCATGAGTGTGTGTGCGTGAAAGAATGTAATGAGATGTTACAAGTGTGTCACTGTACAATAATTTCAATATGAATTCAGTCTCGTTGAAGTAGGTGAAGTTTTGATGATTGTAGAGGCTCATTCATATATTAGCGAGAATATAAGATTATGGATACATGATTCATGATGAGATATAATATGTGTTTACTCTAAGCTGACCATACAATGTTTTATAGAATCAAAGTTAAAAGCAAAAACTTGCAGAAGAACCTAGCTATAGGGTCAATTGTGCGAGCACGTGACATGATAGCCTCTATATCTAACCCTAAGAGATGGGTTATACAAGGACAGGACAGCTAGGCTAAGGTTAAGGTAGAGGAAATCTGGTTCCTAATCAAATGCCGTCAACCGCCGTGGAACTACAGCCTTTTCTGATCGCAGCACATGTGATATTGTCGACCATATAGTAGTAGGATATATATCCCACGGCTACACAATTTTTTTTTGTTATCTTCTTCTTTTATCACAAGTCTGTTTTGGACTATTCCCCCTTCGTATCTAGTCTTTTCATCCGACCCCATTGCCTTCAAGCGCCTTCTTTCGAAGTCACATATCTCACAAGTCAACTTGGGCTCTTCGACATCGTCCTTCCTGTTTGTAATCGTTCATCGGCTTGCTCAACCTACCAGAGCCTCTCCCCATTCCCTACCTTACGAAGTTGAATACATATACGGATAGCAAGGAAACGCCAAACAACACTTATAGATCTAGTTGGTCTAGCAACATTGTTGAGCCTCGGTTTTCAGGCACGTTTGCCAGATATCACCTACGACACTCTATGCGTTGGAGATTATAACCATATACTTTGGATCAAGGATAGTGTGGTACATACAGTTGCGCACAAGGCTATCTTTGTTTCGACGTTGATAGTCCGCGGAAAATAAAATCATTGCATACTAGCGGTAAAACATCTGGCCAACATGTTTTGCTTACGGAGGTGAGACTAGTTTCCTTTTCTATATAGATACATACATCTACTTGCATGAAGCAGACAAACTAACCTTGATACTGGCAGTTGGCTCCCGCTATTGTTCATACCAACGAATGCCCCGCCAGCATTTGTCTTCCTATTCTTCATCTGCACATTCTTCCTGTCGCGGCCATGTGTATATTGCAGTATCTTGCTAGTGATATTATTTCTAACATCCTGCCACTGGGCCGACCGATGCTTCTTCGACTTTCACCACAACTGGTTCATCCCGCGACCCCCAGTCGATGGTTCGGGTGCTGGTAGCTGTCTATACGGCTGCCCACGCGACGAAGAGGCGCTGGCGGCTTCGTCCACCTTCAATGCTACTGTCGTCGACATGACTCATGTAACGGCTAAGGCGGTAGCTCAGGCTTTGGTTGATGAAGCTCGGCGTAAACGGGAGGAATGGACGGGACTGGGCATGGAGTGGATGCGGAGTCTCCTGGGCGAGCGGGAGTGGCATATTGATTTCTTGGATCTCTATATCAGGCTATAACTCAGTTTTCTTCCCATGGGAGAGATCTTTCGACTTGACATAGACGCTGGAGATATTCGAGACACTCTCAAAAAGGAAGACGTTGAGTAGAGGATGTCAGATGGAAAGAGCATATTGCTTTGGTTTGCAATGTTGTACACATATAATTACGACCCAACTATGTATGGATAATGTCTAATGAAACAACACATGACGGGTAACATGTGTCCTCCTCGTCGTCCTGAATGCAACAATCTAAGTCATGCCAGAGAATTGACAGTGGTATTAGTAGTCCATGCACGATCACAAATCCTAAGTATATCCAATAGGAAGGAGGAATGCTGCCTTTTGTTTTTTGTCATTTTGTCATTTTGATAGTTGAGTTAGACAGACAATCTTATCTAGCAGGATTAACGAGTTTTTTTTTCCCACTCATTACTCGATTAGATGCGAACTATGACGAGACGATTAACGCTTCTGTAGCTGTAGTAAAGCTCAAGCTTTCCTGGTTCCGAATCTCATAGCGGTCCTAACCCTCCGTTTTTTCCGCCTGAAAAAAGGCTTATCAAGGCATTTTTGACTTGTAGAGTGTGCGTGCGCTCTTATAAAAGTCAGCTCAAAGTTTTTAAAAATTTTTTTAACTTCCTCTTGGCTTGGAGTTTGTCTGCTCATAGCATATTCAAGGGCTTCTTGTTGTCAGATTCTAGTCTCTTCTTCTAATACCATGGGTCGCTATATCTTGGAAAAGAAACTCGTGTCTAGGGGAGGGAGCCTTTCTTTCTGTGAGTATGGAGTGGTTACTCAATGCCTTAAAGTTTTTTTTTTTGAGCCACTTGTACGCGAGAGATATTTGAGGCTTTGACGAGATATGACAATGACGACTATCAAAGGAAGCTATGCTTACGAGGCACTGCATTCTTAGTGTTTTGGTTGCTTTACAGTCAGAGCTTTTTTGCTTGCGAGGGCTATTTGTCTGTTGATTGCTTGAAAAGGGTCTTATTCGCCTAACAGCTCTTTAGACACTATGTGCATTTTAAGATAGGCATGGACTAAAAGTAAAAGTAAAGCCTTTGAGGCTAAACTGCAATGCTATGGTCATTGATCGATGACCATTTGCACAAGCGAGCTGAGAGCTCCTAGATTGACGCGCTTAAAGTTTGTAATTTTATCGCCTGACTATGATCTCCCCTTTTTTTTTTTTTTATATTTCTGTTTCGCGCGTCTTTGTTTGTAATATCATACACTTTGGCTGATTTCTGTTTCTAAGCTGACTGATGTGTGGCGTTGAGGGTAGATGGAAGGGGCTATTTCCATGATCTAGGGTTTGACAGTATCGCGAGATCGTGAACGACAGTTTTTAGGTCTAGCTAGAAAAGCATCCTGTTGAAAACTGCCCCACATAGCAAAAAATTGGGGGCTTTTCTTGGGAATATCGATAATAGCATGCTTTATCAATTGGGGCTTTGTTGAATCGCCGGTCTGCTTCAACATTAGCACCATTTCGACTTTTTATTTTTATTTTTATTTTTGCTTCATTATTTTCTTTTGGACTGGATTGTCGTATCTTCTCTTTTGTAATGCACAGATACATTGCATTACATACGTCAAGCTGTCACTCACGTAAACTCTAAATCAATGCTCGGTCTGCACAACGAGGCGGTTTTTGACTGGCAGTCCTGTTATTGCTAGTAGACAGCTTGATGGTCGGATGTATTGTATTCTCTATACTAGATGGAAAACTACCCAGCTAAGAATGTACTACGTATTGTGGAGATAGTAAGAGATATCAGTAGCCAAAGACTTACTGAATAGGCAACTTTCAAAGTGTTGTGGAATTGTTTGTAGTTTTAAGAAAGCGGACGCAATAAGCAAGGAATAGGACTTGCCTTGGGGGGTGTCGATAGAAAGAAATGAATGCGAGCCTTGCTGCATATGGCGTTCCTTTTATCAAGGAACATGTCTCTGTGGCTGGTAGTGTCTTTTTCTGTAGTACGACTGAGTACGACGCCTGCTTACTAGCCTCGATAAGCAGAAAGGATTTCGTGTTGTCTGGTTTGCTGACAGTATTAAGTGCCATTGCGACTACAAACCGGGAGAGCATCGTTAGCCAAGTGCTTGATTTCAGCATTGTTGGACTAGTTCAGGGATGTGCAATACTGAGACATGTGGCGAGAGACAGAGGTCGGAAGAGACGACGCCTTTCCTCCTACTGTGTGGTTCAGTGATAGACACCAAGACGTATGTAACCCACCAACCCGACACCGTCTAGTACTAGTTAGTAGAGTAATCAACAAGGAATCGGCTGCGATACGATAAGTATGAACGACAAACAGTACAATAAATTTGAACAATACAGGTGGACGGCAGGCAACGCGAGGTACAATTCAGGCTATGAGCAGGGAGTAACCATTGAAAGCTACTATCCGACGCAATCAAGTGGGCTGTGCCATCATTTTATCGTTTAATACCCGTAAGATAAGATGTAAGCCAGCAGCTCATCATCAAAATGATAGGCCCTTAAGTCTGTAGATAGCCCCATGGCTAGTGCAAGCATGGCGAAGTACGGGCCCGGAGACTTTTCTATTTGCACAGAAAGCTGTTTGTGTTCGATATGCGAGCAAGAAGACGAACGGAGTCATGTTGTAACATGCCTGCAAATCGCAGCGACTGGCGGGTTTGAGCTGATCGCATAGAGCGGCTCTAGTAGAAGGGCGATTTGTTTATTTTCATTTGCAAGCAGGCGGTGCCAAGAAGCCTTTTGAATAGTGATTGGACATAAGGAAGGCGGCACATAAATAGAACGTAATAAGTGAGACAGCTAGCTCCATAAAAAGTACTAAAGGACGCGGAAATCAGGCTAGGAAATTTGGGGGATAGCATATTAAATCAAGCACACGACACTTCTCCCAGTGCAGTATGTGCTCACGAGGTCATTTTTTGGCTGTTGTAGTGGAATGCAGGCAAGGACGAAAAGACTTTTACGAAGGCTTGATCAGCAGTAATGTTTTTTTTTTTTTTTATTTGGGTGCAAATTTGGCAGATCACTAGGAAACTCACATTCTCCTGCTGATTGTCGATTGACTACCGACTCGGCGGAGGAAAATAAAAGAGCATATATTACTAAAACCGGATAAGAAATATACCCGTGCTCTCTGGGGCGATAAAAGACCCTACAAACGGCAGAGGAAGGAATATGTAGTAGAACACAGGCTGCCTTTGTTGTTGTTGATACTGCTACAGCAGCGCAGAATGCAAATTGGCATGTTGATGTGAATCTTGCCTTCCTTTCGATAGCCAATAATACCATGTAATAACAAAGATTACAGACGCTGTAGACATTCATGCCTTTTTTTTTTTTTTTTGGACCAGCATCAGTCATCTTAGGATCTCAGGGGTTTAGCGTCTATTGCTTGCTGCACACGACATTTGACTTGGATTGGAAACTACTGGATTGTGTCTAGATACTTCCGGCTCCGTCCGTCGTGTGCTCACTTTCTGTTTTGTGCAAGACAAGTGGGAAGAAAAGAATAATATTTGTGTCTCGCTGTGCATTTTTCCTTCTAAGTCTTTCTGGTGTTCGAGAATGAAGCAACCAGACCAACAACATTTTGGAATTCTAAACGCTAGACAATCGG
Organism: Endoconidiophora laricicola; assembly: GCA_001640655.1. NCBI lineage: Eukaryota > Fungi > Ascomycota > Sordariomycetes > Microascales > Ceratocystidaceae > Endoconidiophora > Endoconidiophora laricicola. Next base: position 28,476 of record LXGT01000248.1, on the reverse strand, counting down.
CAATTTTCATTCATTATCGAGTGCTGGAGCAAGCAAGGTCCTGTACGCTCTTAGCAAGGAATATTCCCGATCTTGCCGTTTCAATTTTGTTTGAACACAATGAATGAATGGGCAGGACACGAAGGCCGCGAAGCCCATGGATAAGTGACAACGCCTTTTCTCGTGGAAATTTGCGCGGAGTCGCTGCCAAGTTTGACTAGCCTTTGTTAGTTCTAAGCTTTTTATCTTTTATTCTTTATTTCTTTGTGCAGGAACAAGGAGAAGGGAAGGGGGCGTAGGAAAGCGCAGCGGCTGAGTGACTTCAGTGTATCCATTGTAGCGTCGGAGGTATAATAACACAGCATATGTTAATGGAGTGGAGTGTGTGTGTTGGGAGAAGAAGAGAGACGTCACCATGTTGCTGGGTGCCTTCCATTCTGATGTAGTGCTAGTTATCTAGGCAAGCGTTAACATTTAGAGCTCGCTAACTACCTGATTAGCTTATTGACTTTGGCTACCGATCAACCAAGCGGGCTGAATTTGGGCTTGGGGCACCCCACCCCCCCCCCCCCCCCCCCCCCCCCCCCCCCGGCGGCAACTCTTTGTTCTTCCCCGAAGCTCTACGATGTATTTATGATCCATCGATCGCCGCTTACTTGGTCGGAATTCTGGCTGAGCTTCTTCTTTTTCTTTCTCCGTCTTCCACAGCATCTTCTTCATCGCTTCTCATCCTCCCTCCGCCTTGTTTAGGGACCACAGTCTAGCCATCTACGCCATTTCTTGTGTAGTCTGAACGCACATTGTCCGTATCGCCGAGTTGATATCCGGGCTTTGGCAGCAAGATACCTACGAACGCACTACTTACAACGCTTTCGACGACTTTACATACACGAGTCACACTCAAAGGTCTTCCCGTCTATCTGCTTACAGGGGCCGTTTATCATATATATTTCTTGCTCACCCACATCTATCCATTGCTTCTACTTCCCCCACCACCAAAGCATCCGCCTTATACAACAACAACGCCCACTAGACTTTTTCTTCACCATGCGTTTTATGGCCCTTCTCAGCATGGCCTTTGCCTTGACACCCGTCTCGGCGTGGAAATATTTCCATGAGCCCGGCGGCAACCAGGAGCTCGGCCACTATGATGCTCGCTACTTCAACGAGACCGTCGGTTATGACGAGCACCGCAAAGTGCTGCGCTACCTGATCCGCTCCTACCTCCAGACCTTCCGTGAACACAACGTCGAGACATGGATTGCCCACGGCAGTTTACTTGGCTGGTGGTGGAACGGCCAGATCATGCCGTGGGACTACGATCTCGACGTGCAGGTATCGTCGTCGACGCTGTTTTGGCTCGGCAAGAACATGAACCGCACTGAGCATGAGTACCATTACGAGGAGGACGGCGACAAGAAGACCAATCGCTATCTTCTCGACATCAACCCATTTCACAGCCAGCTTACCCGCGGCAACGGCCACAACATCATCGACGCCCGCTGGATCGATATGTCCAACGGCATGTTTATCGACATCACCGGCTTGGCTGAGCGTAACCCCGAGCTGGCCCCTGGTGTCTGGAGCTGCAAGAACAATCACCGTTACAGAACGACCGATCTGTATCCCATGCGCCACTCCGAGTTTGAAGGCGTACCTGCTATGATTCCCTACAACTTCGAGCGTGCCTTAATTGACGAGTACGGCGTCAAGGCGCTAGTCGCCACCGAATGGCTTGGGTATGTTTCTGTCTCCATCTCACGAAACTATTTCCCCTTTTCTCACCATTGTTTGCTCTCGTGCCTTTACTCGGAATCTCTTATGCTAATATTAATATGCCTTTGCTTTTATAGTCACCGCTGGTCTCCAGAGAACAAGGAGTGGTTCAAGGTCCAGTAAAACCTCTGCTTTATTACTATTCTATACGCTGAACTTGGCCATTCAACTTGCTGTCTACGTGCTCTGCATTTATAGACACACGACACCTGTACTTAGTCAAGGCTCGGCTTTTTTTTTTTCGAACTAAATTATAGAGGGCGCTAAACCTTGCGACCTAAAAAGTTCGAAATCCTAGCTCACTTTTCTGAAGCCTTCTGCTTTATTCGATGGCAAAGCATTGAAGCTGATTTGTACATACGCCATCTTTGCTTTTCTTAGTTTGTTTTCCAGGCGACCCCGGCGGTTTTTTTTTATTATCTATTATTCTTTAGGGCCGAACTAGTACCTTCTAGCATGGCCTCTTTTCTTTTTGGCTGGTGGGATTCCGGGTTTTTGGGCATATACAATATCGGCGTTCTGGTCTTTTGGGTATGTTTCATTCGCTTCTCAATTTTTTTTCGTTCCAAATTCCGTCTTAATACGACTACATTTATGCCTGGCTATCCATCTGCTTGAACAGTGGCGCCTGCATCCAATTAGATTTGATTCAAATCACACAGTTATACAATTACCACGATATCCATTTTTGAACTTGATATTTCTTCTATACCCTTTCTACTTTACCGTTATTCTTTGTTTGTTTTTAATCCCATCCGTATCCGAAGAGTCTCTATTGAACAAAGCTCTACAGTTACGCGCCAGGTTCCCGAACAGCCGGCTGGGCAACTGTTGTGATACTAAATTGATGCGGTACCAAGTCCCGCAACGGATCTGAGGAGCTGGCGCCGGCCAGCACCCCTTTGAACATCAAATTGAGTGACAAGCTTGGCATCTAGCTAGTACTACTAAGTAGATCACTTATACTCTGGCAACATGTTATCTTCTCTTGCCTGTCTCTGATGTCTAGCAAAATAAGCAAGCGATTCAAACCTTTCCCCGTCAGACCCGAAACCCGCTTAGTCCATGTTTGAGGTTTCCACGGCCCGGATAAGATCGGAAGAATGTTTGCCTGTTAATGATACCACAACTTATTGTACGTGCTGAATCTTGGTTTTGCCTATGGCAAGCTACTAAGTCAGCCCCAACAAGAAAAACCTAACGTTTATGCGCTGGTCTCCCTTTCTTGTCCCTTGTTCCTAACCTCGTATACAAAATACATCAGATAAAAGCGTTTTGTGATTTTGGGGGCGTTTCAGCCCATCAGGATTAGCTAGTCGATGGGACGTATAGCAGCTTGGACCACCCTGCTAACGATAGCTTCTAGCTTTATCACGTTTGAAACATTATCGAAGCTAGGCAGACAATTCAATGACACTTACGTAGTAGTATAAAGCGCCGATCATGAATATACAGGGCGTGATACACCTACAAATACATGTGTTATTGATGTGTTTTGAACAAAGGAAAATACTATCTTTCATGTATCAAGTCATAAGATATGAGTAATGTGGTAGTGGATCTCATGCTAACTGTTCATTGAAGACACAGCGGCGTCGAGACCATGAAGTAACATGTGAGTGTGGCTAGTTGAGGGAAATTTTACGTCAAGTAGTTTTGCCGCTGGCAGCTGGATCAATCAATAATTTTTTTCATCGAAAGTATATGTACCCTCAAACTGCTGATTGGTGTTCGTTTAGCGTCTGCATGGAGAAAAGAAAAAAGAAACAGTCGCATTTCACAATAATTTGTGTTTTCGAGGCCTCGGCTGCATTTTGGAGCAATAGTCTCCCCATATATACAGTATCAGATAAGTAGTCTGTTTTCTATCCATGAGGTAATATATTCGTTATGAAGATGTTGGTGATATATTCATGACAACCAATCTTTTAACAATATTCTAGAGCTTGCCTAACACGATTGTTACATCTATCGCTAGTGTAGTCCAGATAAGATACGTTTTTATACGAAGCTATGACCAATTTTGCTATGGGTCAAGTCGGGAAGTATGACTATGCAGACGAGATATATGTCCAGCAGCAGTCACTGCATTATATTTCAACATTGCGTAGTTATAACATGTATCCAATGTATCAACGATGTAGGATTTGTGTGTGCTTAAACTGTCGACATCGTGATATCTGACGCGGATAACATGTTCTGGAGTGTTTCCAATGCACTTAAACATTAATAGCGGAATTACAAACACGCAATCACAATGGTCAATGAGTTGTTCTGGGCGTTGTTTTGGACATAACAAGTATTAGAGTAGCTTCGACAAGTGCCATTACATATAAATAGAAACATAGATTTGCATATAGAAAGTTCACTGAGTTGTCTCGACGTCATTCGTCGCAGTTGTTGGATCTGCTTCTGTCACTCCAGGGGCTGCCGCATCTGGCAGAGCTGGAGAACTCTGAGATGTAGAACCTATGTCTGGTGGGCTGGTAGCACTAACCACCGTAGTCTTTGAACTGTCGCCTCCGCCGGGACTTCGGGGCGCAGAAGCGTTACTACTGCTATTACTACTAGTGATGTTACTCCTACTGCTTGTATTGCTTGCAGCAGCTCGCGCAGCCGCGCGAGCGGCTAGATGGCGCGTAGAGTTCACATGCTCCGTCTGTTCCTCCCGTAGCCGCAATCTTTCTTGACGAAGGACTGCTGCTTGTGCTACAAGCTCTCGACGCTGCACCGCGCGGGCAACCTCCTGATCGTCAGTGTCCTCCAAAATGAAGTCTCCCAGCACGCCAGACCATCCGTCGAGGGTGCGGAAGGTCGATGACTGTTCAACTTCGCGCTCAATCTGGGAACAAAAGTTCCAAAAGTCGCGATTGTGTTCGCTGAAGCGGTTGTGCGCGAGTTCATGGCACAGCGTTTGGCGGATGGTCTTGTAGTCGCGCATACCGCGGTGGTTGTCGGTGCGCAGGCGCAGGTGAATGATCTCGCCGTTGTTTGTGTTGAGGCCGAGTGTACGGCAGATGCCACCCTCTGGCGTTACGGAAGTGTTCATCTGCGGCTCCATCTCCGTGAGTAGATGCACGACTAACTCGTGCTTCTTCATCACGTGCTTGATGCCGATGTCCTGTGTGAGCCGCCGTAGTAGCGCAAGTGCGCTGGCTGAGTTAGGCAGCCAATCTAGCGGTCTGATCCCGCGGAAGATATACGGTGAGTATTCTGTTATCTTCACCAGCCGGGGCTTGCGCATGTTTGTGGAAGGCGCCGGTTTAGAAGACCGGATGAGGGCCATCTGCTGCTTATAGGCATTAAGCTCCTTGGCCTCTGCTACGGTCTTGCTCTCCTGTTGGCTAGCACCCATAGCACGTAGCGTTTTGCCATGGAAACTGTTGAGAAGCAGATGATCCGAGTTCTTCGTAGTGATTAGTTTAGCGCCTGACACGAGCTTCAAATTTTCCGGCAGGACATCCAGTTTGATGCTGAGGGCGCCGATGACATCGGTCATGGTGGTCGTTTCATCGCCATCTTGCTGATGCGTTTCGCCGCGATAAGTGACCAGCAGCGAGAATGGCTTGGGCTCAGTCTCCATTATCGCAGAGTGTCTTTCGACCAAGGACCAACGTAGCAGGAAGTGGGGTTGGGTTAGGCTTAGATGGATAAAGCAACGAAGGAAGAATATGGTGTATGATAAAACCAACAATAACAGGAGCAGTCCAAACCTAGCAATTGACGTTTTTTCAATACGGAATAATTGAGATTGTCGCAAGAGATAATTTGCACTGCATATATTAAAACAAAGAAGATGTCGAGTTTTACTTCAGGGATGCAACAGTAGGCAAGCAGCCGTGATAAAAACCTGATAGAAGCTAAGAGATCATGACCATTGGTAATAAAACTAGCGGCCATTAGTCGATAAGCTATACTCCAACTTTTTTGTGGCACTAGTTTATCTTAGTAACAAGGGTTCATTAATAAGCCCTTGTACTGTAGGAATAACATCGGCTAATCTAGTTTCTATACATAGTAAGCTATGTTCGGCAATCAAATTGAAGACCCACTAGTGCTTCACGAGCAGCTCAAAGTCAAAGAGCCTCTTACGTCGCTGTTTGGAACGCCACAAAAAAGGACAGCTTATAGTTACAATTGGTCTTCGAAAATCGACTGAAACGCTGCCAATCCACGTTCGAGCATCGCCTTCTCCCTTTGCTAGCATCACACAGCGCGTTGACTACAAACTCTTTTTCCTTGTCCGGTACAAGCTTTCTTTCTGTACGGCAACCCACAACATAACTAACGCAACTAACTGTCTTTCCTCGTTGACCAACGACAACGACAACGCCACTACAACCACAACCAAAACCACAAATCATACCTCACATCACAACTGTTCAATTGTTCACGCGCCTAATCCAACAGCAACTGCCCGTCATGTCGCTGAACTTATTCCGCATCGTCGCGGACTTGTCGCATTTTGCGTCCATCATCATTCTTTTGCACAAGATGCGAGAGCTCAAGGTGCGCCTCATCTTGAACCCGGAGTGTCCAGGAGCACCACACCGTGCCATTTACTAACTGACATCCTTGCCCATTCTATAGAGCTGCTCTGGCATCAGCTTCAAGTCTCAGGTCCTTTACTTCTTGGTCTATCTGACTAGATATCTTGGTATGTCAGCCTCTGACCCTTTAACTTGGTTGCGCCGTCTTCTCGCTCGCCATTCAATAGCAATGCGCCTACACATATACGAGCTCTTGTCCTAAGCAATCACCCCATTGTCCGTGTCGCTGACTAACTCTATCTTCAGATCTTTTCTGGACGCGCAGTCCTTATAACTTCCTCTTCAAGGTCCTCTTCATCGGCTGCCAGGGCTACATCATCTACCTCATGACCAATGCGTTCCGCCCAACCAATGACCCAAACCTCGATACCTTCCGCGTGCAATATTTGCTGGGTGGTGCCCTGATTCTCGCCATTCTATTCCCCCACTTCTATTCTTTCTTCGAGGTCATGTGGACCTTCTCTATCTGGCTGGAGAGTGTTGCTATCTTGCCCCAGCTGTTTATGCTGCAGCGTACCGGTGAAGCCGAGACTATCACCACCCACTACCTCTTCGCCCTGGGTATCTACCGCGCGCTATACATTCCCAACTGGCTCTGGCGCTACTTGACTGAAGATCCCTCAACTTATCACACTGACTGGATTGCTATCATTGCTGGTATTGTCCAGACTGTCCTGTACAGCGATTTCTTTTGGGTGTACTATACCCGTGTGCTGCAAGGCAAGAAGTTCAAGCTACCTGTTTAATTCGCTACTGGAATGGACTGAGCCGTCGCTAGTCGATACTCAAAAATGAAATTGGGAGCTCGCAAGTCAGCCCGACCCATAGGAACGTCTTTTGGTAATCCTAAAATATATACTTCAAAGCTACTTGGACGCAAACTCTGTCACAAGGCCGTGTGGGATCTGTCATTAACCCCATATGTTTGCAACTGTCGGCAACTATGAATTGCAGGAAGGGCTCCTTTTCATGCCTAGCGATCTTCCAAGCGCAAGATCTGCTAAGTAAAAAAAGATATCCCGTCGCTAGCGTCTGGTTGCTTCGACTATCGAAACACGTTCATATTATACACCTTCTATTCACCGCCAACTGCCACATCTTGATAGACCATGTGTTCATGCGTAGAAACAATTGGTCTCCGGCCACTATATAAATGCACCAAATTCTTAAATACAAGCAGGCATAATACATAGCTATCTGGATTCGAACTCTAGGAAACGTTTTATGAACATGTGTTTTGCATGCAACTGCCGGATATACATTAGTAGAAGCTTCAGCCAACTTAAAACATAGCCCATTGCTACTTGTGCCACACTCTGAAGTGGGCTTGCGCCACATCCAACGCCACACTATTGCCAGCTAAGCTCCCTAGTCAAGCAAACAAACAGTTGCGCATCCCGCTGCTACCTGTTTGAGCCAGAAGGGCCAGGCTGTACGGCCTTGCATAGTATAGCGTCAAGATCGTTGAATTTGCCCACCTTTGGACCCAATAACATCGCGAACCTCATTATCACCACTTTTTTCTTGCTGTCTATTGTTACAGCTCCATTAAGCTGCACTTTCTCTGCCATTCGAACCAAGGCGCATTGATTCTCAATCTCAACTTTTTTGTCTTCCGGCCATCTCGTCGAGTTTTACCCGCTAACAGATTTTCAATATAAACAACATGGCCGGCGAGTCGAGCAAGGGACAGAGCTCCCAGAAAGTCGAGAAGAAGACCGAGTCTGAATATAAAGCCATCCTGTCGATTCCTCCAACGCTGACGGCGTCTGAGACGGAAACCCGCAAATATGAAGAGGCTCTTCTAGGCCTGGGAGGACTGTACCGGGACCAACAGTGAGTCTCTCCATGCATAATGCATGCAGCCCACCATGCTATCTATTCTATGAGCAATTGCTAACGCCCACAAAGTCGGACAGACAAGATCGTGACCCTGATCAATGAAAGTCGGACAGTACTTTCTGATTTTGCAAAGGCGAAGACTGCGAAGCTAGGTAAGCATTATCCCCTCCAATTACCTTCTGGGTGCCTTCAAAATTGAGGCTCATGACATATATACTAATGCCTTCTCTACAGTCAAGGCTCTGCTGGACCTCTTCCACGAAATTCCTAACACCACCGACCTCCAGATCGAAGTTACCAAGTCATGCATAACCTGGGCTACCGCTCAACGCCGAGGCTTCCTTCGCCAGAGTCTTGAAACGCGTCTGGTTAGCCTGCATATGGCTAAGCAGTCCTATTATGAAGCTCTCAAACTATGCGAAAGCCTGCTGCGCGAGCTCAAGCGTCTTGACGATAAGCTGATGCTTGTAGAGGTGCAGCTGCTCGAGTCAAGAACCCACCATGCTCTCGGCAACGTCTCCAAGGCCCGCGCATCTTTGACTAGCGCCCGTACCAGCGCCGCATCCGTTTACACGCCACCACGTATCCAGGCTGACCTCGATATGCAGAGCGGCATGCTGCATGCTGAGGATCAAGACTTCAACACTGCCTTCTCATACTTCATCGAAGCCCTGGATGGTTATGGTCAGCAGGAAGAGACTATCAAGGCCACCGCTGCCCTGCAGTACATGCTGCTGTGCAAGATCATGCTCAACCAGGTGGACGACGTCAACCAGCTCATGGCTAGCAAGCCAGCGCTAAAGTACGCTAGCTCCAGCCTAGAGGCTATGAAAGCCATTGCGCGCGCACATGCTTCCAGGTCTCTAGAAGAGTACGAACGGGCGCTCATGACGTACCGCCAGGAACTTGGTAGTGACGCCTTTGTGCGCAGCCACCTACGGAGATTGTACGACAACATGCTAGAACAGAACCTGATCAAGGTTATCGAACCTTTCTCACGTGTCGAGATCGAACACATTGCCAGTATGGTGGGTCTAGATACCCAGCAGGTCGAGCATAAGTTGTCACAGATGATCCTAGACAAGGTCATTATCGGCGTCCTTGACCAAGGCGCAGGCTGCCTAATCATTTTTGACGAGACGCATCGTGACGAGACGTACGATGCAGCCCTGGCAACGATTGAGAAGCTTAGCAACGTAGTGGATCTTCTGTACCAGAACCAGGCTTCACAGCTCGAGTAAAGGCTAGTGAAGCTTGACTGACTGGTTACAATTTGGAGTTGTTTTTTTTTTTTAATTTTACACAAAGATAATATCAATACAGCGTCATGAATATACAAAGCATATTGAATGACAAACTCAAGTTACTTTTATTATTCATCATAAGTGATGGATGCTATACCATGTATGACCAAACAAAAGCTAGTATCTGGGTATCTAAACTGTGAAAGCAAAAGAAAAGATAACAATGAATGAGCCTGAACCTCGACGAGATGCAAAAAAGACCTTTTATTTCATATACCAAGTGCCAAAATCGTGTGCAATGGAAAAAGGAAAATCAAATGATAATTTGATCTTTCAAATAAAGATTTTTTATTTCCTGATAAAAATAAAAAAAAAACCACTAAAAAAAACTCCCAAGCCGCCGCCGCCGTAGATATTGATGTGCCCCCTTTCCCCCTTAAGAAAGAAACCTAGAAAATAAAAATAAAAAGACCTAGTTATCCAAGAATGCCTAATAAGGTAGAATGAAACGATAAAAGGCCCTAAGCCAAGCAGATATAGCAAAACTTAATCATTAAGTTTTGCTATATTATATTAAGATCCCTTCAAGTGATGCATGATGTGATATAATGCCTGGGTATAGAAAGGAACATAAGAAAGAAAGTAATGACAAGATAGAATGACGGTAACAATGTCCAATCAATGATAATGAGGATGCTGCAATATAAAGCAAATGTACCAAACCAACCCAATATATGAAGATGTAAGAAAAACTGACGGAATTATATCTATAGGGAAAAAAAAACATGTAAGAAAAAGACTTGCTGAATTTCGCTCTGCTAAAGTGCTAATTTATTGTTCTCATCATAGATAGAAGAAAAGAACCGAATATAAAATGATGAAAGAGAAAGATATAAGAATAATAAAAACTAAGAGAGGTATCGATAGATATAAAGAGAATTATAATACTTAAAGATGGGAGGGGAACGAGAACAGAGTAAATTTTGGCCGTGAAGGATTCGTGAACATGAGAAGAGCAAAGCGTGACAAATAAAGGCAGTTTGAGAATTTAATTTGTATCTTTTTTTTCTTGTTTGTTAGATTTCTTTTCTTTCATCTCCTTAACATTCATCTCTGCAGAAAAGAAGGTACTAAACGCTGCCACCACGACGTAGCTTCTTCTTGCTGCGCAAGTGGAATCGCCGGCAGATGATTCAGTGGGGGCAGCTTCCGACGGCGCCGACGACGGTGTTGCTGCTGCTCCGGTTCCTCATCTTGGCTACAACGTTTAGTAGGCCGCTGGTGCTCTTGTTGCTGCTCGAGCAGCCACTCGCGCTGACGAAGCTCGTCTGCCTTGACGATGGCATAGACACGCTTAGTAATTTCCTGTACGGTCCAGCCAGGCACGTCGCCCATAAAGGCGTCGACGGCATCAGCATGTTCTTGTGTCATGACGAGCGAGTGACCGCCACCCGAGACAGTCTGGCCGGTGATCGGCGTCGACTCCGAGGGCCGGTTGTATAGTTCGGAGAAGTAGAAGAGTCGCGTGCGCCGGATCTTAACTAGGTATCGTAGGTGGCGCCAGTGGTCGCTAGTCCACGCCGTGCGAGAAAGGTTCATCCGCGGCGGCAGGATTACGGTCGGCGAGGAACTAACGCTCGAAGTGACGCTAGGAGACGTAGCATGATGCGGTGTCGGTGTGGAAGGCTCGAGGTAGTGGTAGGATGCCGATGCCTTCTGAGCCTCGGAAGCCGCGTATTGGGGGGTGAAGAGACTAGCAAGACGGCCAAAACGAGGCTTAGGCCGCGGTAGAGATTCTTCAACATTAGTCATCTCGGCGTCGCCATCCTCATCAATAGCAGACTGTTCAGTAGAGCATTCGTCAGAGTCTTCGTCAGATTCTATCTCAATGACTTCAGGCTCTGTCTGCTCATCATCCTCGTCCTCTTCATCTTCAACTTCATAGTTAGGGTCAGTCTCCTCGCCCACGTCTAATTCCATCGGCTGTTGAGCAAAGCCATCAGCAGGCGGTGCAAGCGTGACGGGGGGCTGTATTCCGACTTGGCGCTCAGTAATAGTTGAATCGGACTCTGCAAACGGATCCTCGCCGAGCGCTTCCGAAAGCTCACGCTCACGACGGGCACCTTCCAGAGCCTGGCGCTCAAAGTTCTTCAGCGCTTCAGCTTCGCGTGCTTTGCGCTCTTTGTCATCAGCGGCTCGCGCACGTTGGCGCTCTAGGCGCTGCCTTTGCTGCTCCAGGGGGCTTAGGGCACTGCTGTTAAACTCAACCACGCGCCCTGGAGTGCGGCCCTTCATAGGCGACCGGAAGCACGACTTGGTCGGCGACATGGCGCGGTGCTGCGAGTATCCCGATGGCCGAGGCAGAGGGCGAACTTCCGTGGGAGAGTCTTTCATAACCTTGGAGGTCTGCTCCTGCCAGCGCGAGATGTCGTCGCGCGAGAGCTGCATCTGGGGCGGTGTCTGGGCATGTTCGGAATTTATTAGCGGCCGGTGGCGCAGAGGTATCGAGGGCGAATTGGCAAGGGGTTTCTCGTCTTCGTTATCATCTTCATTGTCATCAGATGCAATTGCAGCATCGCTTTGTACATCGTTGTTTTCATCATCTTCAATTGATTTGGCGATGCCAGAATGAGAGTATTCATCGTCGTGATGGCTAGCAACCTCTTCTTCCTCTTTGCCGACAATATCTTCACTGTGCAGATGGCTTTGGTCGATTGTGTGCGCCATGCTGTGGTTGAAGAATGATACGTCAGGCCGTTCGTTGACGGGCGATGGCAAGCGCAAGACTTCGGTGATGCGAGTGGAAGGCTGGAAGCGCTTAGCGGCTGCGATTCTAGATGTGCGCTGGTTGCGTTGTGGTAGCGACGGGAACATGGAACTCGTAGGCAGGACGCTGGACTGTCCGTTAGCAGATTCGTCATTATCTTCGTCGCCTTCGTCTTCGTCAGTTTCTTCTTGTGTGGTGCCGGGGTAGACGCGGGAGGCAGCGGCGGCCACGGCAGTTGCAGCTTTGCGAGCAGACTGGAAGGAAAATGAGAGAGGCGAGAAAAAAGTACTGAGATCATTAGGACCGGGGCGTTGTGCGCTGCTAGGCTGGGACGAAACTGCAGGGGTTTCAGCATCAATTAGTGCTAGTGAGCTGGGTTGTTGGCCCTTGCCCTGATCCTGGCTAAGACTCAAATCTTGACCGTTCTTCTTCTTCTCAGCCTCCTCCAGGCGCTCTTTTTCAAGCTGCTCAAGTTTACGGCGGAAAAAGGCGGTCTTTGTGAGTGCTGGCGAAGTCTCGTCCAGCGGATCATGACTGACGATGCCGCTGCGCTGTTGTCCAATCATGGGTTTATACCGCGGCAAGCCCCAGCTTTCAGATCCCTGCTCATGTAGCAGTTCTTCTCCCTGACTGCTACCACTTCCAGATGGCTGCTTTTTTTGCTCTTGCCGTTGAGATAGCTGCTGCTGTTTCTGCTGCTGAACTGTCGGGGCCACTAGAGTTGTAGACTCTATCGCAAACTTATTGCGCGGCGATGGTAGAAATTGGGCACCAGACATGGTGCTATGCTTTTCATCGTCTTCGAAAGATAGCGCGCGCTTATTCGTTCCCTTGGATGTCGCTGAGATGTGACCAACTGCTGTATTATTCAGGGTATCTAACGAACGATCAGCTTCGACAGCCCAGAGATCCTCGTCTTCATCCTCGTCAGCGACAGGGGCAAGTCGCGAACTCTTCAATTGTGAGGTCCGCTGAGCGGGTGCTTCGCGTGCTGCAGCATTTTGCACTGATCGGGACGGGTCTGTCGTCCAAGATACGTCGGCAACATGTTCCTCTTCTGTAGCCAGAGTTGGGGCGGGGGCAACTCTACTAGATACTGAAGCAACCGAAGGCGACAGCGACGCGGCATGGCGCACACGACCAGCACGGTGAAAAGAAGTTGTATTGTTGGTAGGCTGTGCAATTTTGAAGACACTATCGTCATGCTCGGACATGACAATAGGGCTCGTGATGTTGGGGAGCCCAGATGGGGGAACAGAGCTACGGCCCTGACCGAAGATGAACGGCGGGTTTGGCGCAGGGACAGGGAGGTCGGTTAACTGTCCTTGAGATTGGCGGCGTCCCAGGGGGGAAGAACCTCCCCGGAAAGGAGATCCTAGCGTGCTACGAGCCGCCGGCGATGACTTTTCAGTCGTGACCGTCTGCAAGGCGCGTCCGGCGCGAACAGCAGAATGGAGCACAGGACGCTCGACAGACCGTAACTCCGGCAGCTTTGGTGAGCCTACAGGTGTAAAGCTGTTGTTCCCAGGTTCAATGGCAGGTAGTGACAGAAGACGGGACGGCTGGTGAACCTAGATAGATAAAGCGGTAGTTGTTAGCAAATATCCTTGTTAGTATATCATGAGCTGCCTGCACGCTTGGATGTAAATAGAGACATACCTCAACTGGAGCTTGTTGCACATTGTCTTGGGCCTGTTGGACGGGCGATGTTTGTACCGGCCCAGCGGTTATCAGTTTGGGCTCTTCAGATATGGTAGTGTTATTGTCGTCTGTTTTATTGTTTGGTTGCCGAGCTTCAGATATTTTCTGTTGCTGTTGCTTCTGTTGCAATGATTGTTGTACGATAGATGTTGGTGGCCTGCTTGGAGTTGGGTCGACAAACTCTAGCTGAAGCTGTCTCGGTCGGGGGGCCGTTGCGGGAGTAGTAGACTCTGATAGATTATCATATTCGCCATTCTTCGGGGCAGCGCTGACAAGGAATGACTCGGAAGGCCTAGAAGAGGTATTAGACTCTTCAGCTGGTGGCAGAGACTGACGGGGCTTTCTACGGGCAGCAGACGAGAGAAGTGTTCCAAAGTTCTGGGCTTTCATAGCAATCTTTGTTTCTGGTGTCTTCGCAGTACGTAAGGCCTCGCGGGTCAATAATTGCTGACTCAGCGAAGGCGGTTTACGTTGGCGGGGCGTCAAAGTACGGCCCAGCATGGGGCTCGTCATGTTATAATTCTGGGAAGTAGTGGCAGCAGCGGCGGCGACAGCAGCGTTCTTTGTGGCAGATTTGAGTAAAGGCGAATTGCCAAATCTGATCAAAGGAGAGGACAAGCGAGGAAGTTCTTGAGTATGTACGTCCTGGCTTGCCTCTTCAACCTCCTCCACTACAGTATCTAGGTGGGCGTTACTTCTAGAAGCATAAGTAGACGAGTCAAGGTAACTATAGTTTCCCTGTTCGCGGTCTCGTCTCAGCGATTCAAGTGTGCGGTGTATCGCCAGATTAGTGGTTTCGCCAAAGTCATTACGAGCACTGAGAGGCAGGCTGGTGTCGATGTGTAAAGAGTCTGGGAATATCATGCTGAAGTCTTCGTCATGGCGCATGTGCGAGCTAGCAGACATGGCCTCTGACATCGGATCAGAAAGCACGTCAGGATGAACCGTCGGGGGTGGTGGTAGCATGGGTGATTCCGATCCTGATAGGCGTTCGACAACTCTAGATGCAACATATTGTACGGCTTGTTCAGGTTCGAGTTCAGAACGTGTTTGGTGGTTATTAGTGTCCAGGTCCTCTGTCGTTTGCATCGGCAGCTTTTCTTCGATTTTGTGCTCGAGTTCAGATTCTTGAAAAGTTCCTGAGTGTATCTCTTCGTGGGTTTTATGTACAGTATCGATATCTAATTCTTGTTCGCGAAACGGTACATTGTCTTCGTCATTGATTGGTGTTGGATCCCGCTGTGGTTGTGACTCGTCTGGTTCTTCTGATTGGCGCATTTCGTGCTCTGGTGTATCCTGCTTTAGCTTTTCTTCGTCTTCTTGTGTAAAGTCGTCCTCGTGTAAAGGATGCTGGTCTCTATTGTTCTCGACAGTATGGACAATGTCGGCGCTGGCTTTACGGGGAACTCTTTGTGATATCCGGAATTCAACAGAGATGGGATGCTGTTTGTTGGTGTCATCATCGGATAGATTGTCAAGCCACAGATCGCTACCATCATCGTGTGCAGAATTTGCAGCTGCTACAGCAGCAACCATAGGCTCTTCTTGTTGCACGAATGGAGTCTCGGCAATAGTTGGGAGATTGGGTACCAATGATGAAGCGCGCTGATCAGGCGACACCGAGGCTTCTGGGGTGGATTCGAGAAACAAGTCAGAGAATGACTGCGCGGAAGGTTTTGTGTTGCGCGCTGGTGTCGGCCTTCTGGGCGTCAGCTTTCTTGGTGTTCCAAGGCGCCTGGTGCCTGGTGTGTCAATATTCTCGTCGTCTCGGTGACGCTTCATGGTTCGGCGAGAGATTTGGGGTGTATCGGCAATTGGTATCATGGTTGTCGTAACGTTCGTGGTCATTGCAGGCTCGTCACTGGCGACACTAGCGCCTGAGTCCACGGGTGTTGGCTGTGGTTGGGCATCATTTCGTGATCTATAGCTGCGGAACTTTGAGTCTAGAGGTGGTAACGCAAACGATGCCATAGAGCCGGCATCGGACTCTTCAGAGGCAGCCTTGTTTGTAGAAGGCGTGCGCTTGCGTTTAGAGCGACGATTGGGTGTAGCCTTAGCGCTAGGCACATTCGGCCGCGGGGTATCGCCCAGATCAAAGTCATCAGTAGTAGTGCTAGCGAGATCAGAGATCATGACGCTCTTCCGAGCGGCTCGCGAGTTCCGGCGCGGAGTACCAGAGACTGTTGATTTGCTAGGAGTTACGCTCTGTTGGCGGGTGATGCGACCAATGTTGATGGGCGTAGTCTCTCGGCGAGAGGCACCGCTTGAAGCTCTAGGGCGACGTGGGGTCCCGGTCACACGGGTAGATGTTTCATCCTCACCCTTAAGTGGAACGCGCTTCGACGAGCGCAAAGTAGGTGCCATTTCGATGGGCGATGAGGGCGTAGAAGAAGCAAACAGGCGGCGGCGGAGGCCGGTAGCAGCAGCGTCGAAGTCGTTAGCCTCGACAGTTACAAGCAGGCGCTGAGGTGAGATATCACGGCCAACATCCAATTCGAAGGTTTGTTTGCGCGGCGACGATGGCGGACTGATGTCACGGGAAATGAACGGCACCAGCGATGATTGTCGTCGGGATTTAGTGGCAGACGCAGGGCGTTGTTTTCGAGCCGACGAAAACAAGTGTGGTAGGCGATTCTGACTCTGATGCTGTGGATGATAGCCGGCGCGTCGCGATGCAGTTGATCTCGCTGATGGAGGCGGCGGAGGATGTTCAGAGTCGGAATTGAGAGGGTCAGGAGAAGAAAACCTTTCGACCTCATCGAAATCAAGAAAGTCCATGGCTGCAAAGCACTTGCGAGCCCAAGGAAGGCTCGATAGGATCTGGTAAAGGCAACGGGCATCCAAATACTAAACAGAAGTCGCGCGGAGCCAACTGCAGAATGCGCCGTTTGTGGGCGGTCAGGTTGAGGAATTGCCTAAACAGTGCAGTTTTGCAAGCTTATGGTGGTGTTGTCGTAGAAAGGTGCAGGCGACTAACTAAACTGTGGATCCCTTTCTACTAAAACAAAGCAAAATGAACACGGCCGAATTAGGAAGATACAGTAGCCCAGGCACTGAAAATACAGGCCTCACTTGCTCAATATTTCTTTAAGTTAGTCGAGTTGGGCAGACAGATCTTGGACTTCTCTGGGCTTTCACAGCGCCAACAAGTTAGGCTCTGCAGCTAATTATGGCCAACGATGACTAGGAGTTATGCAAGTGCTGCAACTGCTGTCCCCAGAGCAAGCCCTGAGATGCCTGCAGAAACTGCGGATCGCCAACACATCACACAGGCCCGGCTCCAACAGCGTCACGCTGATGATCACATCTTCTCACTTATTCCCAATCGATGCTACTCAGGAACCCAAACCCCTGCAGCTCAAATGGCCTTCCAGAAAATCTGCGCTGGTTTCTCTGCGCTTTGTTTGCTTTATCAATTCTTATTCGTCCCATCTAGGCATAACCTTTCTTAGCCTTTGATATCTATGGACTCTGGACCCGCTTTTGCCAGCTGGCGCTCGTCTAAAGCCTAACGAATAAATGCCTACGCGCTCTAACCCTTGCATTCGTTATAGTAACCCTTTCGGCTGTACTAGCACCGAATCACATGTCTAATAATTATAACAATAAACGTGTACCAAGACCTTCGGGCTGCAACGCAGATGTCAGCCAATCAGCAGCCTTTAAATCTAGTGTCAAACAGGTGCTCGGCTGGTCCCCCACCAACTTGTGAAAGCTCTCGACAGGTTAACCCCATTGAGCTAAAGTTGAAACAGGAAGCTAACCAGTAGCTTACAGAGGCAAGGGAAGTAGTATTATGTAGAGGAACAGCTTCTCCAAAGCTGGAGAAAGTCCGTCCGTCAGTCAGTTTGATGCTTTGCGCCGTGAGACCCTAGCCTAGCCTCTGTCCTCGTTACTTACTGCTGTTTCTGTTTATTGCCGACTTCTTATGCTGGCCGTTTTTGACCTCGGCTCGATCGACGCTGGCGCTTTTGCTGTTCTGAAGCCATTCGCCGCCGCTAAAGGGCAAGATTGATACCGACTCGTAGGCACGCTGCTGAAATCCGGGGAAAGCCTGTTTTCTTTTCCTTTTTTATTCCTGCTTATAACAAGCCTACCTGCACCACGCCCTATTGACTTGACCTTGACTTTGCACCATCTGCATCATCAACGCTTACAACCCGCTATCGCCATATAACCACTGCCGTGCATTAATCAATACGCAGCAGCGCATCTTTGTTCGCAACTGCAGGCCATATTGCTGCTACTATCTGTTTCACAAGCTCACCGTCCGCAGCGCGACCTGGAACGTCTGTCAAGTTGTAATCAGGCTGTCATTCATTGCTTGTGCACTTAATTTGCAGCATAACATCCATACACGTACTCCTTCATCATTATCTTCTTTTGTGCGCTTTCTGGACCTCTTCTTGCTTCTGCTATTTTCGCCTAACAGCCGCTACCTGAACGCCCAACATGGTCGCTCCTTCAAAGCCGGTGCTGGCGCCAGTGCCGCCCAACGACAACGTCGCGCATGCTTTAGCCGGTTCGGGCGGTGGCCTGCTGTCGACGGCCCTGACGTGAGTTCTTCTTTCCATTTCTTCTTCTCTCTTTCCCAATCTAGCCATCTTCTTGATGTGCTGTTCCGTTCCTTGATCGTCCTTGTCTACTCAATATATCGATGTTGGGCACGCATGCATGGTACACCTAGATTGCCCTTGCATCGGCCATGCTGGCTAATCGCTTCGCCTCACATCGATCATGCCATGCCATGCAACACTCTAAGCAGCCCTATCCAGCCAGCCCAATCCGAAGCCGTGATTCGTTGACACCCAGTGGGCCAGGCAACATTGCTAACTACCGCTCTTTTAGCTACCCGCTAATGACCTTGTCGACCCGTGCACAAGTCGATTCGCGCAAAGCTGACAGCACATTCCTCGATGCCGCCAAGAAGATCATTGCCCGCGAGGGCTTTGGCGGCCTCTATTCTGGCCTGAACTCGGCCTTGCTGGGCATCAGCGTCACTAACTTTGTCTACTATTACTGGTACGAATGGTCCAAGACCTTCTTCGAGAACGCCGCTTTACGGTCAGGCCGCCCAAGCCGCCGTCTGACAGCTGGCGAGGCTATTCTGGCTGGCGCCTTCGCGGGCTCTGCGACCGTCATCATCACCAACCCTATCTGGGTCATCAATACCCGCGTGACTACGCACAAACAGTTGGAGTCTTCTGTGGAGACCCCTAAGCTACCCGCGCCGTCGGATACCGAGGCCCAGGCCGAGGTACCAGAAGCTGCTGTTGTCTTGCCACCTTCACCAGCACCCCCGCGCGCTAAGAAGAGCAACGGCGCCATCGCCACCCTGCTCGCCCTGCTCAAGAATGAAGGCCCTGCAGCCCTGTTCTCCGGCGTTATGCCCGCCCTGGTGCTCGTTATCAACCCCATCCTCCAGTACACGCTGTTCGAGCAGCTGAAGAACATGATTGAGCGTCGCCAGATCAAGGTGTCCCCCAAGATTGCCTTTTACCTCGGCGCCCTCACCAAGCTGTTCGCTACTGCCGTCACTTATCCTTACATCACCGTCAAGGCCCAGATGCACGTGGCCCAGCGTAAGGACGAGGGAATGTTTGCGGCTATCCGCCGGGTTGTCAAGGCCGAGGGCTACGGTGGCTTGTACAAGGGTAAGTTCTCATGCCGACGCAAAACAATGGAAAAACGCACTCTGAAACATACAAAACTAACATCACTGTTTTCTAGGTATTGGTCCTAAACTTCTACAGAGCGTCCTTACTGCCGCATTTCTGTTTGCTTTCAAGGATGTCTTGTACGAGCGCATTGCGCGTGCTCGCATGAACCGCGCCATCAAGGCTTAATCAATCCATATATATATATAGTATGGATCCTAACGGAACATAATCATATATCAATGGCAAGACGGAGCCTTTGCTTCAATTCAACAGAAACCACTTTTACAGTTATACTAACATAGTATAGAACCACGCAGAAAGCCTTGTGTGTTTCACATAAAGCACTGACACAGCATGCGATTATCCATTATCAAGAAAGTGAGGTTTAACTAAGTACACTAAGAAAACTCTCTTTCATAAGAAGAGCTGAATATTTCTGAATACTGTATCACCACGAGTAAGATGCAATCAAGTTAATCTATAGTTTCAATACCATTTTATTATTTGTTTTTTCTTCATTCCTTCCTAATTACAAACATACATGCCACTGAAGAACATGCTTATTATCTACTGGTAGAGCATGGTATTTTACTCGACCACAATGACTTCTGGAATGAGCCAGACTCCTGCAAAGATACTGTCTTCGGGACTTGGCACTGTAGCCCTAATCTTTTTACCGGTGCCAGCTGCTTTCCTCAAGACGTCCACCGTCTTGCGCGATGCAGCTATTGCCTCATCTATAGCTAGAAGCTTATCTTTTTGCAATTCATGTGATCCATAGGCGAAAACAGGCCGTTCTAGTATCTTCTGTAGCTCCGCTGACGAAACCTTAGCCTTACCAAGAACCATGTCGGCATAATCGTACAGTTGCTCTGTCTCTATCTCTGCCCATTCTTCAGACCGCTTGAACTCGTCAAACGTCTGCATCTTGACGGTCGATAACATGAATGGGCGCATGCGTAGTTCATACCGTAGCTCATCGCTGCCGCATGGGTAGCGTGGTGATACAATAGCGTTTGTGCGGATGAGAATGGTGTAGATGGCGCGCAGCGCACATGCGAGTTGGGTTCGCAGGGAACATTCTAGTGTATATACCACAGTCATGGTCTCGTGCTTTAGCTTGTGTGATGTTTGCTCGACAAACGCGGTATGTGGCCGGAAAGAAGCAACGAGTTGTTGTATTTGCTCGGAAAGGGTGGAGAGGTAGTAATACATGGGGGCCATTTCGTGTTTGTAGTAAACGTCTAGTTCAAAGCCAAGCTCTACTATCCAAATCATTACTCTGAGCTTGTACATCTTGGCCCACGCTGTCAGTGGTTTCCACGAGATGTCATAGTTGTCTAGATCGATACCTGGCATTGGTTTACGCTCGGTGCCGACTATGATTGGTGAAAAGAGATACTCTAAAACACGACGATCGTATGCATCCGCTTCAATCTCTAGGAGATCCCAGTCCCTGGCAACATGGAAAAGTGTCCGACGCACTCTGCAGCGGTTTTGACATAAGCTTCTGTAGATATCAAGATAAGACTGAGCTGCTCGTACACGAAATGATTCCATTTCTTGGGTAAGGTGATAGCGGGCATCATTTGTGTCTTCAATGTAGTCATTGATTGGATTCAGTAATGGACTTGAAGGTATGACAAAGATGCCGAGGTCATCATCAATCAGCTGCCGTACGCTGATGGTGCCAAGAACGACGAGATCCTTGAACAGATATCGTTGCAAGATTGTGCGGATAAACACAGGAGGTGTTGGCTTTTTAGCTTGGAACGCTAGTACAAAATTCTAGACAAATTTGTTTGTTAGTATCAAGTAAAAGTAACAAAATTGCATTCAAAGTTAATGACACATACTTGAACAGTGAGCGGATCAGAATAATCTAGGACATCAGCAACTTTGAGACCATCGTTGAAAAGTTGTAAGAGATGGGCAGCACCGGCTTCAAATCCGATATTCACAATGGGACGAGGCGGCATGCTCGTCGATAACTTCTGCTGAAGCTTTCCGCTGAAGGCTGCTGGATAATCTCGAGCCATTGAATGAGTGTCTATGATGGTTTTGACAATAGGAATCCCGAGACTCCAGGATCGCTTGATCAGGCGAGGTTCCTGGCGGTATTGTGTTATGTTGATGGCCTGCAAAAGGTATATACGCAACAATAGTCTGACTTCAAGAGCAGCATAGAACTGCTGATCTGGCGCTTCTCGGAAGGTCTGTAGGTATTTGCAGGCCTCTTCTAGCTCGTCGATGACTGAGTCAATGGGGATATGCTCAAGAAGGGTCCGTTTATAAGTGTTGGTGACAAAGTCTTCCTCCTGTGTGTTGTCAGTATGACGTTATATAAACTTTCAGTGCGCGCATGAGGTGATAAGACCTGCCTCGTAATAGTGCTCCTGGTTGATATGATCGTTGACCATGCTACACGTACGGATCATACCGATGCAGTAGGCTCGCAGGACAGACACCATCGAAGGATCGCTATCGATGAGGGTATATGAGAAGTGCGCCGTCCGAATGGATGATGGCGCAGCAACTAACAACTGGTCGATATAGTGGCTTGTGAAGATGGTCAGAGCCAAGGGATAGCCTACGTGCCAGGCCATCTATAGTGGCAAGGTGGTTAATATGGAACATGTCTGTGTGTAAAGTCTGTACTCACCTCTAGGCTGATAAGCTGGTCGATGATGCCGATAACCTGCTGTGGCGACAGATCCTGCTTCACATCATATTCGGGCTCAGGCTTGGTTGCAGCCTCGGCACAGTTGATGTCCATTTTGGGATCCATGATCTAGCATCGCACATTTTCGATCAGCGTTATTGCTCCGTGGTGCTGATGCGATGAGATGCGCAACGTACCTCAAGCGCCGCTACAGAATCGAACAAGGTGAAGGCGCCATCCTTGACGATCTCGCCGGGCTTCATTTCTGTTTTCGTCGCATCAGCGCTTCCATTATTACTACATGCCACCGAACCTAAGAGCATCCAACGACAGCGATAGCGGGTTTTTGGGCTGTTACAGCGGCCACGATATATCACCATCGATGAAGTGGGGTGATACAGGCACAGGAGCTGGATCTAAGCAAGAAGAAGAAGCTAGACAACTTACCAGAAGTGGCTTGACGGAACTGGGCCGTGATGTCCGTGTAAACAAGGCCTGGAGGCGACATTATGGAGGATAAACTCGAATGCATAGTGCTCATATCTGCCAACGAGATTCATATCATTAGTCTAGGCCATGCTTACTTGGGGACCGAAAGCCAGGCGTTGACTAGCAACAAACGTACTGAAAGCCATGATTATTGACTTGGAGGGGATGCGGCAGAAAAAAGCAACGAGGGTCTAGTCAGCGATGGATAGACCCTGTGCTACTCGGTTGTAAATATTTGACGGAATGATCGATGCGGCTTCCGACGGCGAAGCTTTTTTCCACCTTCGTTTTGAGATTTTTATCAAAGTGGTGGGGTGTTGATTAGTGTAGTGGATGCCCGCGATAATGAAGAGGGTTAGAGTTTCAAGGCTGAGTGACTCGATTCCTCTCATATTACAGCGCACCTACCGCCCAAGGAAAGTGGCCGCGTGCTGAACTATTTGAGTGATTGATCAACAACATATGTGATAAGTCTCAACAACAAAGATATCGACAACAACCAAAATACCTGGGTACTTTTCTTTTTTTGACCTCCTGTACTTCTCTGAGTATTGGCTAACTGCAACAGCTCTTTGTAGTTTATAGCTCGGCTCATTTACAGCTGAGACATCCATGTGGGATGCGGTTAGGCATATGAAAAGAAAGGCACGACAGTGATAGGTATGGGAATGCATGTATGTAAGCCGCAGTGCTAAAAAGGCTGTAGCACTGCTAGATTTATATTCTCGTTTCTATAGTACAACATTTGTTTTTCAAGTTCCCCTTCTCCTTCTCTGGGCAGATGATGCGTGCGAGAAGAGAGAGTTGAGCTGGTTGATACGATGGGACATACAGCTTTCATTTCTGGCAAAGTAGGGAAAGTGCTAAGGGAGGTGCGTAGACTGATTCGATTCACGTGGGCGTCATGGACTGGGAAGCATCGACGAAGTAATGACAAAGAAGAAATCATGAATCAATTCAATTTGATGATGGGAAATGGGCGGGCATTTATGAAGAGCTGGTGCCCGTAACGAAGGACTTGGGCTCACTAGCCTTACCGTCCTGAATTATCAATTGTGTTAGTGAGCGGACTAGGGACTAGTGAGTGAGGCCAACTTGAGTGAGGCTTTTGAGAGCTATATTGGAAATAAGAACTTTGGTTTGCGAAGCCGAAAAGTTTTCGACCGGAGAAACACTGCTGACGGAGTGGAGAAAGACTTACGGTCCAGGTGCTGATTCTGAGCTCAGACTCGGCGCGGCGCTCGGCAACGATTCTCTTGTCCTCCTTTAGGCTGCGGCGCACGGCACGCGCGGCGAGGGCCAGGTAACGGTTGTAGCTATAGCAATGGGAAGATGCTGGTTAGTCCATGTGTTTCTGATGTACTACCATCTATCGTAAGTTCTTGTTCGCAGCTTTGTAGCACCAATTGGTTCGTCGAAGGGTATTATGACGAAATGCAGTCGGCCATTTACATAGTGCCTTTTGATTTGGCCAAAAGCTGGTATAATTGCGCAATTGAGGTAAAGAAAAGAATGAGGGCTAGCCGGATCGAGATCGCAAGGGCAGGAGAAGATGTGAAATTATTGAGATCGTCCGTTGGTTGGAATTGCAATTGGTGCTGCAGCAAAGCTCGAGAAAGGAACTTGAGAAGATGAGTGGTTTTATTAGGTGTAAACGAACCTGATGCCAGCGGCTTTCCACGCGAAAACCATTTTTGATAGAATGTGCTTGGTAGAGGGATTTGAGAAGGGGAGCGATGTGTTTGGTGATGGGAGAGTTTTGAGGTTGATCTCGAATTGAGCCAAGAAGCTCCAATTGACAAGCGATTTCCATCACCAGAAATGGCGCCTCAGGCTCAATTCCCAATTATATAAATCACGTGATATCATCTGTCCAGTTGCCCCACAACTGTTCGCTAGATTTCGGAATAATAATAACTGTAATCCTGGTATAGAACCCTTCGTAATGCAGTCGGTTCAAACCCGACCTGGGCAAACTTGCAAAAAATCCTAACTTTAACTTAAGTATATTACGTCTGTAGGATAACCATGGTATTCTCTATCGAAGGTACCACATACCAGTGCTGGTTTTTCGGCCAGCTCACAACCTACATCCTGCTTCGGCGGGGCCAACTCACCCCATGAGTAGTTCTTTGGAAAGAGTCACTGGCATGGGACAACAATCCATACACGATCTAATGACTACCATGCTGATAACCCGTCTTCTATGGGCCTAACTCTCTAAATTTTGCATCGGCGGGACTCAACTTTCCGTTGATTTCTGTTTGCTTTGTGTTTATAGTGGGCTAGGACTCACCTAGCTAGCTATCTTCATAGTTCTAGAATCTGAACAATATTAATGATTATATTAAAATACACGCAAATAGACCGATCTAGAAGAACAGACTATCCATAAATATATGTGATGGTATCCTCATGGCCTATGTCTATAATCTCAATGAGACTGGTTTTATGCTTGGTTTTACTATAAGCAGTATGTAACTACTAGCATCAAAAAAGCTCCCTAACACCTATTGTTGATAGTTGAATCGTTTATAAGGTTGTTGATGATGACTTAGTATTTGATTGTGATCTAACGGGAATGAAAACGGCAAGTAAGTAAAACATCAGATAGCAATATAACAGTCTACATAGTAAGAACCAGAAACTTCTATGGTGAATCAAGTGCCAAAGAAGCGACAGAGAGCTAAAAAAACATGACCCCGCAATGGAGGAAAGCTATCATATTAAAGGGAAGAGATTTCAATGAGCTAACTAGAAGTTAACAAGTTGTGGTCAGGATAAGGTGGCCCAGCCAAAGGAAAGCCATTGTAGAACCTGCGGCAAGGCAGATCATGACGCAAGAACAATATGATATAGTTATTGAGGCGTTTGACTAGGAAGATAATAGTAGCTTTAGTAGTTGGAGTATCTTGATAGATAATTTGTGAAGTAAGTAGGCTGTTGGAAACTGGACGCTCACTTATAAAGTACATTAATTGATATCTAAAAAGGCCTTTTAGAGCTAAGTAAATCCGAACAGGTTCAGGATAAAAAATTTTTTTAATCATCAATCTTATAAACTGTCTAGAATTATAAAGATACCCATAGGATATATTTCAGAGAAAAAAAGAGGAAAAAAGGCTAAAATCTGCGCCGGGCAATGGTAAGTTGCTAATGAGATGTACCGCGAGGGTAATGACGAAGTAAAATACAAAAGAATACAATGAAAGGAAAAATTAAGTCATGCAACTTGAGTGAGACGCTTACATGAAGCTAGGGATGAAGCTAGAGCCGATGCCGAGCACGGTGGAAATGATGCCAGCCCAGACTATAGCGCTGGCAACGATGCTGTCCTGCATCGTCTTGATATGCGGGTTGCAGCAGCGCGTAGTCGCTTCAAAAGTACGAGACCAGACATTGCGCTTTTCATGGCTTGTCACCCACTCGCTGTCCTCAAAAGTGTTCCTGCCGCCGAGGGGATCGTCTCTACGCACAGCCTCGGCTGAGAAGCCCGACTCAAGGTCGATGTCATGCTTGTCGCTGTTGCTGCCGCTGCCCTGAGAGCTGGTATCAGCTGTAGTTTCCCACGGCCGTATCTGGCGCATGTGACGTATGTGTAAGAAGACGCTGATACCCTTGCATGAGGTCATCAACAGCATGAAGCCGAAGAACCAGAAGGGTACGACAGTAAGGCGCACAAGCTTATTGACGGCCTTAGACACAAAAACGGCCTCCATGATGACAGCTGTGATGATTAGAAGGACACTACAGATGCGGATGAAGATGATCAGCTCGCTGTTGGCATTAGACACACACCAGGATATGAAGTTGGGGTGGCAGTGGCCGCGCAGTACAGCGTCGATGTTCACGAAGGCAGGCAACAGGGCGGATGGATGAGTGGTGTGCTCAACAGCGTGCATGATGGCCGAGCGCTCTTCATGAGTCAGCAGGAGCTGGCGAGGGGAGCCGAGGATGATATACTGAAGGACAATGTTGTTGATTTCCTCACGAAAGGGCTGTGCGCTGTCTGTAAAGCAGATAGTTAGTATACGCCCGACTCGAACGTAACCTGAAATCATAGTAACTTACAGGTACATGAAGATTCCTTCTCGATCCGGGCGGCGCGTTCTGGCTTGCGAGGCATGTGGATCTTGTTCTGGTGCCTTTGGGTGCGACTATCGTCCTCCATTAGCGACAGGATTGCTTTTAGCTTTTGCTTCTCGTGGATGCTGCTGTTGCGGGTAAAAGCCGAAGATACGACACTATTCGTATCGGGATCCCACTTGGGCGCAATGGCCTTTTCTGAGGTAGTAAGTTCGGCCCAGCGGCGGATGTAATCGCAGTACCATGTGAAGAACTGCAGATACTCGGCATTTCCCTCGACATACACGAGATAGTCCATTAAATCTTCGAGCGAGCAAGGCTATTAGCTTGTTAGCATGATACCAAGATATCAAATAGGGAGAGCTTGTATACATACCGGGAGAGGACAGTTCTTAAGGATGTCTTCCAAGTGAAGTGAAGGGGCGAGCTTCTTCTTAGTGGCGGCAGCCTTTTCGGCAAGATCCTCAGCAGACATGCGGGATATTGTCTTCTTAGAGTTCTCGTTAGGCTTAATGCCCCGATACAAGTTGAGAGACATTGTGGTTCAAGAACAGGTTTTCAAAGCGTGTATGTCGCAAGCAGTAACTATCAAGTATAACAAAGATGGGAAAAAGGAAGTGAATATAAGCTCGGATTTAGAGCAGAAGAAAAGATGTTGAACAAAAAGAGAGGCTTGGGGTTGGCCAACAACAAAAAGTGAGTTTCAGTTCCCATCCGCCCAGCGGAACTCTCTGATATCTCACAAAGAGCAAAGCCTGAGACTCTGGAAGTCAATGTGCGGTAGCAGAAAGGAAGAGGAAAAAGAAAGAGAAAGAGAAGAGAACATATGAGGAGAAAGCGCGAAAGAGGTTACCGCGGGAGGATTTACGGTTTGTTAAACAGAGGCTGCTAAAGACAGGATTTCATGCATATCAGAGCTTAAAGGCTGTTGAGCGTCAAGGCAAGTGCCGCGCTTGGTGCAGCGTCGATCAACAGCACTGGGCAGTTTATGCGTCCCAAGAAGCTATTAGCAGGATAGAAGCGGGCGGATTTGCTAGAGACAGCAAAGGTGAGAGGGGTAGTTAAAGCGATATCCGTAGCTAGATCGTATAGAAAGTAGCTACACGGTGATATTGACGAATGGTGGTGCCAAGTATGGCTATACTAAAGTGTGCGGAAAGATATGCTAGGTTATAGATGGGCTTGATAGAGTGGTAAGGAATGAAAGAAGCCTGGAACTGGCACAGAAAAGAAGAGAAGAGAATTGACGACTGCGTTGGCAGACAAGAAACAGTTCCTGGCGAAAAGACGATTTTTGAGCTAAAGAAGAGTGGAAGAAATGAACGGATGGCTGAATAGAAGAAAGCCAGCTTGAAGTACGGCAAGTTTGCCTAGGGAACTGGGACGTCTTAGATACTATATACCAAAAAAGACAAACGAATATACAGAGAAGAGATAGAGAGTGCTACACCCTCTCGAGATTTCTATTGACAATACAATATAGAAGACTTTAGACAGTATAACATGAGAGTAACAGAGAGGTCTGTCCACGCTGGCGATTGTTTTCCTTAACATCCCAGATCCGCCAGTGTCTCCTAACAGCGTTGGTCAGCTAAGGGCAGACAAAAGAAATGGTAGGAAACCGCAGAAGCCTAACTTGCAGGGTGAAAAGATCATAGCGTAGCAAGGCAAAGTGTTTGTGGTTTAACCAACGCCTTATAAAACTCACGCTTTGGGGGGG
>LXGT01000247.1:0-46563 GCA_001640655.1 Endoconidiophora laricicola | reverse complement strand
TGAAAAAAAAATATATATATATCAAACAAGTTGAGGAGTGGAAGCCTGAAGTAGGAAAAAATTGAGCGGAGGCTTGGTGTTGAGCAGTGAGCAAGATAAGATAATGAAGTTATTGTATAATAAGAGTGTAAAGAAGATACTGCGATATAATATATAGTTTAAAGGGCGATGACGGCCAGTAAAGCTACAGCAAGATGATAGTAAAAAAGAGTATAAGCGTATTGCGTCTTGACGTGACAGTCTGCGTTGGAATGATATCACAAGCAACAAAAGGCTGTCTTCGGGCAACAAGTTTGCCTATCATCAAGCAACCCGGAAAGGAAAGAAGAATAACGGACGGACAAACGATGGAAGAAAGACCCTGAAAGAGCGGAACAGGCTATTAGATCAAGCAAGGCCGCTACAGCGCTTGGGATGTGAAGCGATTGGAGGAGATATCGAAACCGGCCAGATAAGAGAGAAAGACCAATAACCAGAACCAGATGTAAGCGTAATTGACATGCTGCGAGTTCCCCGGTCAGAAGCCCTGCGAGACGATCAAGGAGTCTTATGATGGATTGTATTTCGGACTCTGGAATATTAGCTAGAAGTTTGTGTGTAATTTTTTTGTTTTGAAATTAAAAAAATTGAAAAAAAAAGTTAAAAGGAAAAGAGGAGAAGAGGAGAAAAATCGACTAAATCAGGAAGGCCACAATATAATTCAGATATAAAATAAGAAAACAAAGAAAAAATACCAAAAACTGGCGATGGTGAAAAACGCGGTAGTTGTCGCGCCCGCCTGCATGGACGTTGTATAGAATACTTTGAAACCCTACTGGCTCTTGCTGGTACGCTAAGTATCCGTGACTTACCGCGCACAAGTGGATACAGGATGTTTAAGCCGAATTTGACGCAGGAAGCTAAAGCGAGATTAATCGCTTGCAGAAAATAATAGCAGGTGTTGATGGAAGAAAGCTATCTTCTATCGGAAGTACTATTCAGTGATAATACTGTAATGTATTGAGGAAGAATACATCTGTTGGTATTTCTCCAGCCGCAGTGTCTTCTTTCATTGCCTGTCTGTGAGTTTTGATGATATAGTTCGTCATGATCTCATAAAGAAGCCAAACATCTTAATCCTAGCTATGGCGTCTGACAAACCACTAGTGCTCGTCGTTTTCCTAGTCAAATGTAAGCTAATATATAGAACGCATCATCGTGGACGCAAAGCGGCCATGCTTCTGAAAACACAAGAAATGCTTTTCATCTTCGATCACTTAGTATTTCCCCTCTCAATCGCAACGTTGTATTCGGCCAAACCAAGATTTATCCTCAAGCCGCCATGCATAGTACTTTACTAAGCAACGCTTTTAAGATCTTCTTCTCATTTTTTTCAGTGTTGTCTAGAAAACAGACAGAGAAAAACGAGAGAGAAAAGTGCTTTTTCTAATGTAACCTCGTCATCCAAAATTCTAGCCTCTAGCTTGTCTTTGGCAACTTAATAAGATTGATGACTAAAAACAAAAAGGAATTATTAACTATATACAATACAATACGATATTTCCTTTTTTCTCATGTCACTATCTGTCACTTGATTAACGAAGCTCTCTATCATTTAGACTACTCACTTTCTTAAGATTCCATTTGTCCAAAGAGAGAAAACTCCTCTAGTTTCACACCATCCAACCTTTATTTAGCGCTGAGTTCAGTAGGATCCCATTCCCCCCCTCTCTTCCATCTCAAACCCGGACTCAAAAAAGCCAGCCAGTCTATCTCTCCATCTCTCATCTTTAACCATATGAACCGCAGTAGCTTGTTTTGCTTGTGTGTCCTCGTCAAGAGTCTCATATAATGGTAGACCTTGAGCACCACGGTATTAGAGGTACTTACTACATTGCTAGTCGCTTTTCTTTCTTTTCTTCCTTTCCCTTATTCTGATTATGGATTTCTAGTTCTTGTTCCTGGATCTACCCGATTCATACCCATTCTCATCCCTTACATCTAACAGGCAAATCGGCTTACCCGCAAAGCGTGTTCTTCTTTCCTTGCCTCTTGTTTAGAACGGGAAAAATGAATATATACTTTCCAATATTTCACCTCTAGTTATAAATTCCAACGCAAGGGAGTCCAATAATGTGTTTCTTCTCTGCTTGATCTTTAGTTCGCTTTTATGCATGTTACACGGCTCTGATGAATCAAACAATCACACTTTACATCAACACAATATCCATCTAACAAGAAACGCAAACAATGTAAAGCCCTTCTGCGTCAAGTCCAAAACAGACAATCGCGCTGTCATGCGGCCCGCTTGTCTGTTAAGTCAGGTCAATCTCAAAGCAGCCGAGACGGGATTATATCCGCTTTCGCACTGTTAGCAAATATTATATTACCCCCGCATATGCATCACTATCCCATGATTGTGCTTGCTGCCCCACCCAAGCAATTCGCGCTAACACGTGACCACGTGTCTCAATTTAGATCCTGGGATACAGTGTTAATGTATATAAACCCTTGTTTGTCAACCTTATTTTCTTTAATTTCTGTGTGTTGCTATCCATAGACAGCAGCCTAAACAGTCAAACCTATATAATCCGTAGCATACTTCTCCGCTGAATAGTATTTGGGTTTTATCTTCTATTTGCCATTTTACTTCGACTCAATTATACCCTGAAGACGGATATCCCGGCTAGATGACCCAATATAAACCTTAAAGGTACCCTTGGGCACAATCCAGTTTTGCGATGTTACATCCCAGTAACTCAGATCACGGCGTTTAAGCTGAAACTTATTCGTGCTTTTTTGATCTGGCTTGAGAGGGGAACGAGTGAATCCGCGAAGTTGCTTTAGTGGAGTATAGGGCAGATTTTCAGGGAAGCCGATATACAACTGAGAGACTTCGGTGCCTTGATACGTGCCAACATTGGCGATACTGAAGGTAACTCTGGCAACAGTCTCCCAAAGATCAATCTTGCCGCCTGGGACGGTTGTTCCACTAGCAGGCCCGGGCACCACCCATGAGTTGATGTCGAGCTGTGTGTAGTTGAAGGTTGTATATGCTGAGATAGTATCGTTAATTGTTCAAATCTCTATCAAAGTAGCATCGATACTAAACTTACATAATCCGTATCCGAATTCGTAACGGGGTTCGATATTAGCATGATCAAAGTGGTGGTAATCTATAAAGACTCGCTCCGGAAAGTTATTATCGCCATCAACAATCTGTGTACTGTAATCTGAAGCCTGTTTCGCAATCGTATACGGAAGCTTGCCACACGGAGTGTTGGTTCCCCAGAGGACAAATGAGAGTGCTTGGCTATCATGACCTGGAAGACCTGCCCATACAATAGCCTTGACTGATTGGTTTTCGACGAATCCCTCCAGCAAGACAGGGCTTGAGCTATGTATGATGACTACGACGTTGCTTGTCACCCTGGCTAGTGAGTTAACCAGTTTCACAGAATCATCGAAGGGCATGAGATTAGGACGATCACCATCATTTCCAGAGTTATCACGGAACCACTCTTCGTCGGCGGTCACATGGATCACGGCCACTTGGCCTTGCAGGTCAGGCGTTGTTTTGGCCAAAAACTCATCTACTTTTTGTAGCCACATTTGGTCGTTGACTGCGTCATGGCTGCCTCTTCTCGGAAACTCAAAGGTCAAGTTTCTCTTGTTATCACCTTCGGACAAGATGGCCTGAGTTGAAATCGGGTAATGGCGGCCGTTGAAGATAGCCATAGTCATCGGCGATGAGCCATCTTTCGTGAGAAAGGGCAGCATCGCACCTTCATTCTTCAAAAGAATGATGCCTTTGAGTGCTGCGTCGCTAGCGACCCTAGCATTCGATTGTCGATTATGGTTCGTTAACTCTAGGGGTTCTGTGGTCTTGATGGCAGGGAACCCGTCTGACTGGCGGGAGAGGTGCCAAGAGGTCAAAACCCGTCTTGTCATGTCATTCAATCTTTCAATTGGAACATACCCAGATTCAACAGCCCTTAACAAGTTGTCTCCCCAAACAAAATTATCGCCGTTATAGTCGCTTCTAGACATGCTCATATCAAGTCCAGCATAGGCAGATTCAACCATACCATGGTGAGTATCATTCCAGTCAGTCATGATGAAGCCTGGAAAGCCCAACTCACCTTTGACGATACCGTTCAAGAGGTGTTCGTTCTCACAGGCCCAGGTTCCGTTGACCTTGCTGTTTGAGCACATAAGACTGTTGACATTGGACTGAATGGCATCGGCAAAGGGCCACAGGTAGATCTCGTGAAGAGTGCGGTCATCAACATTGCTGCTCATGCCATCCTGGCCAGACTGCTGTTCGTTAAAAATGTATTGCTTGGCACATGCCTGGACGCCGGCAGCCTGTATGCCGCGAATGGTTGCACCCACTGCAATGCCTGTCAAATACGGGTCTGGGCCGTAAGCATCCCAGTTGCGTCCACTAGTCGGGATCTTGCCTAGAGCCCCGGCCGTGGGAACGAGAAGAACATTGACGCCCAAAGCCTTGGCCTCATTGCCCAAAGCCCAACCACGAGATGTCCACAACTGGCTATCGAAAGTTGCTGCCATTTGAATGCCTGCTGGAAATTTGGTGGCGCCATCCACAGTCTGCACTCCTGTTGTGCCAGGATGGATGCAGAGAGGACGGAATCCAATAGACAAGGCCTGGCCA
Organism: Endoconidiophora laricicola; assembly: GCA_001640655.1. Taxonomy (NCBI): domain Eukaryota; kingdom Fungi; phylum Ascomycota; class Sordariomycetes; order Microascales; family Ceratocystidaceae; genus Endoconidiophora; species Endoconidiophora laricicola. Next base: position 41,906 of record LXGT01000247.1, on the reverse strand, counting down.
GTCTCGCCAACGCAGGTGCCGTTCTGCTATCCGACACCGCTGACGATGGCTACTTTTTCGGCGGTGGTCAAGTGAACTAGATCAATATCGGCAGCGCTGTAAGCTTTGGCCCATGGGTCACGCAGCTGGGCAGACGTCAAGGCCCCAGCTGTAGCCAAAAAGAGAGCGGCATTCGTCTTCATGTTTGCTAGGCCTTCAGTTACGAACTCAAAAATTCTGCGCAGAACATGTTCGATATATGTCGAGAAGCTTAGGAAAGGCATTGATGATGATGTTTCTATCCAGAATATTGCGATAGATAGATGATGGAGATGTAAAGACAGTGGGATCAATATTGTGATGAATGATACATGTGATGGTAGTGTGGAGAAATGATATAAAAGAAAGCCAATAAACAACACATCCTCTAACGAAATGGCGGTGAAACTTGAGCCAGCGTCAGTCATTAGAGTAGTTACTCTTCAAATTAGCCTTCATTATCACGACGATGATAATGCATAGTTAGGGTTAATGATATACACATCGCAAGTCGGAAAGCCGCGATGTAGTTTCTAAGTAACATGTGTTGAATCGAAACCAAAATACATCGCACATAGTAGTATGATACTAAGATAAATAAAACCAAGATCCTCGGCAAGTCGGATAGAAGATACATACTAAGAAACCCATCGTTCGGGGAGGAACAACTCGTACAAACATGTCGAAACCAATAGTATTTCATGCAAGCAGTAGTGATGTTACGGACACACTTATATGCAGGTCTAAAGCCTATTTTTAGCGATGTTCTGCAAGTTTGCGACTGCTTTCTTAAAAATTTATAACTCATCATTCGATTAGAGATTCACTAAAGCGAGACAAGTTTGCAACTGCTAGTTGGTTTTAAGAAATCACTTGTCAAACAAAGTTCGTATTTATATTTTTCCCTGTAAATGATTACTACAAATGTGTATATTCAACAGCCATCGACATTGCTGCGCAATCAAATGACGCTATAGACAAAAATAAAGAGAGGGATCTTATGTCCGGGCTAGCCTTACCAGAAGATGAAGGAGGGCAAAAGAGAAAAGAATATCGATGAGAATCGAATATTCTTCTGTGCCCGTCCCCCCTTTATGTTCAAGAGAATAAAGGGGGTGCCCGGCCTTTTTTTTATTGAAAAAAAAAGAGTAAATTTTTTTATTGAAAAGAGGCGATGATGCTCCTCCCAAGTTGTGATCCAAGCGTAGTATAAATTTTTCTCTCTTTCTAGACAGTAAGGCGGTCGGCATAATCTTGACTAGGATAGATGGACATGGATGGAGTATCAATATGCTTCTTTTCTACCTTTCTTACCTAGCTAGCCAGAATGAAAAAGGCATCTCGTTCTTCGCGAAAGCTTGAGCCACATAGCAACAATACTCTATCTGCTAGGCGGACGCCAAGACGTTGCCTCGAACCAAGTCACAAGCGAACTCGAAGCAGTAGACTCGAATTCCCATCTCGTATTGGCTTTTCTAGCTTAGCACTTGCTTTCTTTTTGTACATTGTCGGATGAAGAATCCACTTCAAATGAGGGTGTGCATCAAGTTAGCTCAGAAAGCGGTCCGTGATATACGTAATATATAATCTCATCGACCCAGTTGTTCTTCGACGGTTGTTTTGTAGAGATACCAGGCGCCTCGGCTTTGCTTTCTGTCCTCCACATAGCTTCTTCATTCCCTGCCTCTGAGTAGCAGTCTTTCGTTTTTTTCTATCTTTAAGCTACTGTGACACTTAGCTCCCTTGGTTGCTATATTCACGATGCGCTCTAATAACCTGCTAGCTACTACTGGCCTGAGCCTGGTGTCGCTGATCGCCAGCACACTTGCTATAGGCTGCCATGCCGCAGATTCTAGCACTAATTCGTCGACTCCTGCTATTGCTACCAATGCCGTTGTCCTCTCTAATGATACGACACAGGCGTTCGTGAGCCTAAACAGTACTGAGCACGCTGCGTATATGTCGTCACTGGTCTTCGGAGGCTTCCGGCCGCTTTCGCTGAGCGTCTACGGCTCGCCGGTGCGCTATGCCTCGGTGTGGACTAAGGATAGTTCCGTAGGTGCGTTGGAGACGATCCAGGACGCTGACTACAGCACATACTCAGGCTGGTTGCAGAAGTGGAACGCCGCCGGCTATGTATCGACACACGTGACGGCTAGCGGTGCCTCAACGCGCGAGGCCGTCTTCTCCGGCATCATGGAAAAGAAGGATGTCGGGTTCTGGTTGCAACTATGTGACCTAGACTCACCCTATGAAACCCAGAACAATACGCAGGGTTACTCGACTGTCATGGCCGGCTTTTCCATGTACGGAACGCCACAGGAGCTTAAATACTGTGTGTTGCTGCACGAGAACCACGGTAACATCAAAGAGACCACTTACTACTCAACAAAGACATTTACTGTCGACTACACCACGACCTTGAACGCCGAGCTGAGCAAGCGCTTCTGGCGCCCGACCCGCCAGTACATCTCGCCCAACCACGTGATTACACCCGTGTTCCAGGACACGCAAGTGGGAAAGTGGGAGGCCTTTCAGAACTTGAGTGATACAGAGCTGACGAGTCTGATCGATGCGCAAAAGATGGCCGGCCGCGTGCCCATCGACATTCAGGGCGGTGGCTACAGCTCCGACGACCACTCTCTCACCGCCATCTTCGCTGAGGTGCCGCAGATCAAGCCCCGCCAGTGGAATGCTATAGGCGAGGCCACCGGTTTCCAGAACAACTCGGGCGTCATCGATGCATTTGACAACGTTGTGCGCGACTTCATGGAGGTTAATGGTGTGCGCCAAGCCCAGTTGGCAGTTGGTAACAATGGCTCCGTCATCCTGCAGCGTGCGTACACTTTAGCCGAGGAAGAATACCCGGTGATAGGTAACGACGATATCTTCATGCTCGCTTCTGTGTCCAAGATCTACCTGTACGCTGCCATCACGCAGCTGATTGAGAAGAGAATCGTCAACAGTTGGTCTCTTGTCTATGGCCTGCTGGGCTACACAGAGTTTGCTGACAAGCGCTCGGCCAACATCACCGTGCAGCATTTGCTAGACCATGAGGGCGGCTTTGACCGCACTATGTCGGCCGATCCCATGCAGATGTTCCGTGCGATTGCGATTGAGCGCGGCCTTAACCGCCCGGCCAAGCTGGTTGACGTCATCGATTATATGGTGGGACGGCCGCTGGACTTCACACCCGGCACCCAGTCACAGTACTCCAACTACGGCCCGATGCTGCTGAGCTACCTGCTTACCAACCTGACGGGCATCGACTATTACGAATACCTAAAGCAAAACGTGTTCAACGGCGAGAACGTGCAGGTGTATGCCACTGACGCTTCTGCTCATCTAAACGACACTGTCGTGCAGCAGAGCTCGGTCACCGGCCCTGACCCGCGCATCCTAGACCACGTGCAGAGCGTCGCGGCTACCAATGGCGGAGACGGCATCATCAAGGAAGAGATCATCGGCACGGCCGGTTTGGCCACAAGCGCCAGTTCGCTAGTTAAGTTCCTGGCCACGCACGCGGCCTGGGGCACTGGCGGCCGCACCCTCAGTAACCGGGAAGGTTCCCTAGAAGGTTGCCGCAGTTTCATCGAGAGTCGTGATGGGCCCCTAGACGTAGCATTTATCATTAACACGCGCTCGTATACGTCGGAAAGTGCATGGGAGGACTTCATCTTCAGCAAGTTGCCAGGGGTTTTCTCTGACTTCCCTGCCATTGGTGACCAGTAGACATCACGTCACGTTGCATAGATGATGGAAATGCGAGGAAAATTTCAATTTTGTTAGGCGCTAATAAGTAAGCATTGTATTTTTAAATACTAGTTCTATGTTCTTTTAGTTTTGATAAAATCGACACATAGTTGATGTTGTTCATTGAAAACTTACTATGTAACATCGATGGCCGCACTAGAGTGCATCGCCGTTTCTAGGTACCGTTTGGGTTGTAGTTGTACATAATAGGAACACCCGTTTGGCCATAGTATGGTAGCTATAACCCTATTCCTATCAGCTGCAAGCACTGCCAAGCCATCAGGGTTCCAGCGTCGCACCCTGATAGACAATTTGATACATATAGATGATGCCACCAAATTCCAGAAAAGGATATCAAAACCTGTAGCAAATCAAGTGGCGAGTCCTGCCCGAGAACCTAAAGACCTATTTTGATCAAGAATTGAGTTTTATCATCTTTGGAAAGTTCTTAGCACGCTCTTTGCTCTGTTCGAAAAATTACGCTATCAGGTGCAGCTCTTGCATGCCTTTATTCTTTTATTCTGGCTTTAATGACAAGGTAGAGAGACACAGACTGAAACACTCGAGCTTAGCAAGTTCTGATCCATAAACTGTAACCGTAGAAGGGAATCCTAGGCCTAAACGCCATCGGACGCTCAAAGCAACGCATCTAACGCATCCTCGCAGATCACGTGATGCTAAACGAGAACCCGGATGGGCTGAAAGAATTGGGGGGGAACCAAAACGTTCGTTTTGGGCATTTGGACTTTCCTTTCCTTGTGAAGAGAAACTCTAGCTCCAGAATTTTTGCTCATAATCCTGCGTTTTCCCGCCTTTTTTCCCTCGTCGTTTTACTTTCAGCGACTGCGTTTCGGATCATTTTCCTAGCCCGTTTTTTTTTATTATATGCGGAAACACTATTGATAACAAGAAGCTTTTATCCTTCGTCTCTAGATCAAAAGATCGTTGCCAGATCAGAGAGCAGAATAAGGAGAATAAGAACACACAGAGTCTTTCACAATGGCGCTGGCGAATTCATTCCAGCGTGCGCCCCGCGTCATCTGGACGCCGCCGTTTGAAGATACCTTCTTCAAGTCGCTGTGCAAGAGCGTTTCTAGCGGTCTTCGCGATAGCACAACCGGAACCCTAAAGCCCGAGGCGTGGAGCCGCGCCGCTGCGGAGCTCAAGAGCAAGCATGACCTGGCGTTGGAAAAGAACCATCTGAAGAATAAGGCCGATAATGCGCGCAAGAAATACAAGGCGTGGCGCGGCCTACGCGATAATAAAGCTTTTACGTACGATGCACAGACGTGCACTATGAATGCATCTGACGAGGTTTGGGAACAGCATCTTCAAGTATGTCACCAAGTAAAAATATAAATTTTGGCCTTTGAAGCTGAGCCTGATTTGTATGTATAGATACTAACAACTCTTATAGGCTGATCCCTCTGCAAAGCCTCTCCGTGGACGGCCGTTTGATCACGAGCATCTGTTTGAAATCATCTTTGACGATCTGCTTCAAGGCACCGGGCCGCGCCAACGCCGGCGTCGTAACGCCGATGGATCAGATACTGAGCTTCCTGGGACCTCGGTCGTCGATCTAATGCCTGACCAGCAAAGCCAGAATGAACAGCTTTCATCTCATACGCAATCTGTTAGTCGCCATCAACTGCATCCCGAGCAACAACAGCAACAGACACAGCAAAACCACCATCAACGTCATCGCCAGCAGTCACGGCGCTCTCCAATTGACCATGCCACAGTACAACAACAACAACAACAACAACAACAACAACAACAACAGCTGCAGCAACTGCACCAGCAGTCATTACCGTCCTCGGCGCCACCACCAGCACTGCAGCCACCATCACAGTCGACAGTCTCCATAGCACCGCAACGCACTCATCACGCCCAAACCCAGGCTTCAAGCCCTAATGCTATGCACGTGCATTCTACCCCGCTGTCCTCTGTTGCGCGTGATATTGTCCAGGTTCCGCCAACAGATACCGACAGTAACAGACGCAAGCGTTCCAGATCGACCGACTCCGCTGGGAGCGCATCTCAGCGCCGTCGCACCGATAACTGGGTCAGCCCCGTGATGGACCACAGCGGATTGGCGACACAGACTTCCTCGTCCTCGACTTTAGCTATGGTTTCTAGAAACATCGACGGCGGTGCTGCCGCCGGGTCACCAGGTAGCTTGGGTATGCACCATCAGCACGCACATCAGACGGCACATGGGAACGTGCATGTCCGGCCACACCACACTCATGCGCACCATCATCACCATCCACACTCGCATTCTCAACAGGGGGCTATCACCACGCCGCCGTCCACTGTCGCCACTACGTCACCAAGCACCTCCTCGTCTCTACCCATCCTTTCGTCATCTTCTAGCAGCCTGAACGCCGGGGCTAGTAGTGGGCCACCTCCCATGGCCGCCATCGAAGACATGCTATCTAAGATCATAGATGCTAGTAAGGCACCGCAGCCGGTGTCCTACTGGACTGAACAAGCTATGGATATCTTCTTCTCTGACTTCAGCGATGAGGACGCAGATCTGCAACTTATGATCGCCGAGAAGATGCTGTCGATCGAGGCTAAGGCTATGATGTTTTGCAAGATGTCGCCGCCTATCAGAGGCCACTGGATCAGAAGAATCCGCGAATCGTTACACTAAGTGTTTTGTGTTACTGGATCGGTGTTTTTATCAAGTCCATTATTGGATTTTGTTTTTATGACATCATGAAAAAATTAGCATTAGAGAAATGTGTAGGGAAACAGTACTCCATTACAATAAAGTGATTAGGTTTTGTTATTTGCATAAATCAGGATTTAGATGCTATATATCATAACAGTGAATAGACAGCCTAACAAATGATTGCCTAAAGATCTGATACTAACTGTATTGCTCTTTAAATTCGGGGTATAGGCTGTCTGCCCTACTGCATTAATTGCAATCAAAACTCCTGTTCAAAGGTTAGCATACATACCAAGCATACAGCCAAATAAACTAAAACTTACTTGACTAAAATCGTCTCACCAGCTCCCAATGCTGCCGCAACTCCAAGGCTCACTCCAAAATTTCTCCACGACGGCGCCCAGCGGCCCTTGTCCAAGCCGAAATAATGCGCTGCCGCACCAGCGCCCACCACCAACACTACATTCGCCAGCATCAGTGCACTAGTTTTCACAGGATCTGAACTAAAGAACCCGCCGTCCACACAACCTTGGCTGTGGCGCTTCTTTCTAGCAGCAGAGATAGCAGCCATAGCTTCTTTCTTGACGGCAGCAGCGGCGCGGGCTTCGGCTTCACGGTCGAGACGGGCCGCTTGCGTGCTGGTCTGGATGTCGCGGTCGAGGAAGTCGTTGGGGACTGTCCGTACAGCGGGGGAGTCTACGTCAATCAGGTTATGTACGTCGGAGGTCGAGTTAACGAGAGAAGGGACTGGAGCAGCAGCAGCCTAGGCAGGTATCTTGTTAGTGATCATCACCCTACTAGTAAGTAGAAAACTTAAGGTACCTCTTCGGGTGTCTGCTTGGGACCCTTGGCAGCAGCATCAGCGTACGACACTGTATATCATAGTTAGCGAAAAGCTTTGCCCCTTTAAAGGTAGTGCTTATTGGGCTTTAAATCATTCATCGTATTCAGTTTCTTAGAGTGCTTGTTACAGGATTAAACTCTTACTATTTGTTATTAATAATGATGCTGATAGTTTGATGGAAATATACTTATAAGGTGATATCAAAGGAGATTCTATACAAAGGATAATGTTGATTGTGAAAAGAAGAGAATAAAAGCATTGAACAACGAATCTACACTTATTATATGTCCACCTAAACTTTAACATCATATGTCTTGCCTAGACACGCCGCTTCCGGACTCCTTCCTCATTCTTTTCCAGTATTGCCGGCGTCATGGAACAACGTCACATGTTCAAAATGCCACAGCTGTTATAAAGGCTAAACATTATCATATTACTAGGGCCTTAAAAATATGCTGATAATTGCAGCCTGTCCAGGTACGAAAAAAAAAAAAGAGAAAGACACGGGATGATATCGACGTCATCGCCACAGACTAACGGCGACTTCAACATATGTTGTCCAAAAAAGCCACTGTTATCTACCATTACCCATGCATCCTGGCGCCTATATAGTCTTTTTAGTTCCATAGATCTCCCTTACTTTCAAAAATATGAGTCGTTATTGGCTAGTTTAGATTATTCATGAATTACGTCTTGCGATTCTAACGAAAGTAGATCAACATCATTGTTACTCGTTAGGCGGTACAATCTAAACAGGCTGCTTTCATACAGCATTAATAGCATAGTCATACAATCTATATTCAGTTGTACTAGTACTAGAATTACACTTGTTTCCTCATCCAAGGTGTATATTCAACAGATAAAGTTGTCTGAGGAAAATGAAGCAGGAAAAGAAAACGGAAAATGACTTTAATCATATACAGATGTTGTTACATTCAGACCAGTCCGCCAGAACTTAGCCGAGCTCTTGATCGACCTGTTGCTAATTGGATGGGAGCGGCTTACACAAGGACCGCAATGCTTTGCTCTACAAGATAGAAAATCAAAACTCTAGTACACTTACACGTGCCTTACTTTTTCTGTTTAGAAATATCAACACATTCACTTAAGAGCTCTCAATCTTGGCATTGGCAGCAGCATCGCTAGCGGCTGCAGACTTTGGGGCGACTTCAGGCCCGGCCTCGATAGCGTTAGGTTCTGCGACCTGAGATTCAGGCTTAGGCTCTGCCTTGGGCTCTACTTTAGGGTCTTCCTGCTTAGCAGTCTCAATCGGCGAGGCAGGAGTGATTGTACCTTCGGGAGAAGGAACGCCTTCAGCAACAGGAGCCTCGTCATCATCAATCTCGGCGCCGTAGATGTCCGGGTGTGCCCGGAAACAAGTCTGCATGGCTCTAAACGCGCACACATACACGGTTAGTCTCACGATACCAGATTTCGATACATCACTTCTTGCAGGTAAACGTACTGGAAATTGTCGATGCAGTCCATGCCTTTAGGATCCTCTTCAGAGAACACAAAGCAGCTAAAGGCCGCCTTAAAATCGTCACCACAAGGACCATGCGCCATGCCACCTAGGCATGGGCAGTCCCAGTTGATCTCGCCCGTCTCGGGGTTAAATGCACCTTGCTGATCAGCCTCAGCCTCCAGAGCGGCGGGGGAGCCAGGCTGGGCTGTTGTAGATTCAGGAACAGCAGGTGTAGGAACATCGGCCTCCTTCATCTTCTTCTCAGCGTCGGCATCAGCCTTGGCAGCAGCCTTAGCAGCCTGCTCTTCCTTGATCTGCTTGCGCCGGGCTTCGATAATTGCGTCAATTGTTAGGGAGTCGTCGTTAGAGAACTTCGAGGGACTTGGGACAGTTTGCGCTAGAATATAGGGTGACAGATGTTAGATTCAAAAAAATCTGCCACTATATCTCAACTTAATTGGAAACGCTTACGCATGGGAAGGTCCTGAAAGATCGGGCTGGTGTTATATACATAAACAGCACTGACAGCTAGACCCCAGCGCAGCAAAGTGCCCTTCCATGTTCTCTTGGGCGCGCTGCCAGTGCCAGAGCCGGTGGTCAGCGTGCGGCGCGCAGCAACATTAACAGTGTGAGAGCTGGTACTGGCCAAGCCGGTGACGGCCCTTGGCCGCAACTGGCGTAGTGTGGTACTGAACATGGCGATGTATATGTGTGTGAAGGAGTTAGATCGGACAGATCGAGTCTAGTCAGAGGGTCTTGAGATCGGTGGTTTCGCAGGTCTGGCGAGGTGGAAAAAGAATTTCGATAGAGAAGAATTGGGAACGGCCAGGATTGAAATTGGCTTGGGTCAGAAGCTTGTTAGCGGGTTAGAGAGCCAATTGGTCTGCAGCCAAGCTGGCCCTACAAGCGGCCGATCAATCTAGGATCCAGACGGAACAAAGAGCAAAGGTTTATTAGACGGCCAGAATTGTGACTTGGTGCTCTATATAGAAGCAAAAACCAATATGCTGGATGTGACTGACTCTATTTCACGATCTAGAACTAATTCTCAGCGTTCGGTCAGTTTTGCTAATAAATTGAGACATTAAAAAAACTTAACATTAATAATATTACCTGTTGACTAATCATAAACCTGCCTTTTTTCCTCTCCGTCTTAGTCTCTCCCAGTTGCAACGCTTAGCCGAAAATTAGCCGCGCAAGTCTGAATGGTAGCATTTGGTTGGTGTAAGTTTGAAAGGTTGCACAGAACCAACCATTTAGGGAAGCTACTGAAAGCAGCAGAATGGACCGATATTACCGGTGTTGTTGCGGAGTCTGAGCTTGTTCTCTAGAAATTCCTTACAGATATCCTAGAAGCTATCACAATATCTCTGTGCTCCACAACCTCGATCTCATTTATAGAGTCCACCAGCATTCTTCAAGATTTAATCGTCCTCTCAAAACTCACCTGCAGCTTCCCTGTTGACTTCCGTACTATCTTGTTCCTCTACGTCATATCTCTGTAGAACCTTACTACGATGGCCTCGATGCAGACTTTAGCTGATACCATCGAATGGGATATTATCAGCCTTCTCAGAACACCAGCCTTAGTGGATCGTAAAAATGCCATCATCGTTCTGAACCAATCACTTACCCATACTCCAGTTCTAGAGTCTATATTCACATCTTGTAAGTTTATATCTCACTAGTGATCTTAGGGTCTAAATTCTTACTAGAATCACGACAGCCACGTTACGTGTTGCTGCCGATGGAGGCGGTAACAGGCTGCTAGATATTGCCAATAAGACCAGAAAGAACGGAATCTCCCCATATGTAGGCTATCTTCAGGATGCACCAATACAATGACTTATGCTAACTTTTGTATAGGATCAAGTTGAATATATAATCGGTGACCTCGATTCTATCAGCGAGGAGGCAATCGAATACTATACTAAAAATTCAAAGACTCCTGCCCAGGTTGTGAAAATACCAAGTCAATACGCTACCGACCTGGGCAAATCCATTGAACACATTCGCAGCCTTGATACAAACCAACCACGAAATATCATCGCTTTTGGTGGTATAGGTGGTCGTCTAGACCAGGGCATCTCACAACTGCACCATCTCTATCTTTACCATTCTCTTGAGTCGCGCATATTCTTGCTTGATGAGAACAACATCACTTTTGTCTTAGCCAAGGGCCGCAAACACAAAATCTGGGTCCGGGACGGTAGTGACGATTTATTTGACAAGTATGTTGGCATGATGCCTATGGATGGCAAATCATATCTTACATGCCGTGGGTTCGAATGGGATGTTGCACATTGGGAAACATCGTTTATGGGCCAAATGAGCACCAGTAATCACGTTTTGCCAGAGAGCACACACGTGGAGGTAGAATGTGACCGAGACTTGCTATTCACGATTGCGCTCAAAGGGGTCAACTGAGTTGTAACCATCCTGCGTCAGATGCCATAAAAGCTGTGGTACATATCGCATTATTCATATCAAAAATACTGTAGACATGATGCAAGATAATTGAATCCAAAAGGCCCGAGTTGCCTTAAACCTCCCATGATATACACACTAGGGTGGCAGAACGAGCCTTGCCTTGGGAAAAATTAGATTAGTAAACCTGAACGCCACGCCGAATGAGATCCAACTAAGCTCCGTTGAAAATCAAGCCAGGAAAATCAGACAGAGAAAAAAAAATGGAAATGAAACGAGCTGGCTGCTATAATCACCGTAGGAAGTGCAGCACCAGCCAGCAGAAGCCGAAGAAGACAATGGCACCAGCCCAAAAGATCCATTTGTCCTCCCGAGCCCTACGCTCGATAGTGCGGATAGTGTCGCCCGAAACACCCAGCGTATTAGCTACAGAATACAGCTTCTTCTGGGTATTCTTCATCATCTCGCGTTGTGAATTCAAGTCCGTCAGTACCGCCTGGCCGCGCGCAATGTAATCATCTAGAGCCGAATTCGTATTCTGGAAAAATCCCTGTTCACGAAGAGCATGGTTCTCACGCACGGCATCACCGCTGCCGAACGAATAGCCGCCAAGTGGTGACGACGCGTTGACAGAAGAGTTTCGCGCATGCATATGGCTGCCTCCCAGCGCGCCAAAGGCACCCGCGCCTGGCGCTACGCTAGCGCCTACACTAGCATAAGGGTTCTCAGGCGTTGTGCTAGTAGCATACGGTCTCCGGCCCATCAGATCGGCTCGATTGGCCTGGTGGGCAGCCTCCTCGCGGTGTTTCTTGACGACATCGACGCGGGCACGGAAGTCAGTGAGTTCCTCGCGGAAGCGCTTAGCGCGCTCTATGGCCTCTTCCTGTTTCTTAGGTACGAGCTCTTGTCGCGCCATGGCCTGGTAGTCCTCAATAGCTTTCGTAAAGGCTGCCAACGAGGCCGAGACGTTGCCGATGTCGCTAGGCGTGATGGGCATGCCGGTGCCCAGGCACTCGTTAATGCGGTCGAGATCGGCGCGGATGGCACGGCTCTGGCGCAGAGCCGTGTTATAGAGGACGTTCTACGGATAGGTCAGCCATTAAAGCTGTGCATATACAATCGAAAGGACTAGCTCAACTCAGCTTAGCTTAGCTTGCGATGGGGTGCTGGCAGAACCCTCTCGGGGTTTAACATACCATTATATATGTTTATTAGTCAGTGCAAAATTATAGGGTGTTCTTCAAGCCGATGGCTGATGGAAGCATCAGAGGAATTGAGATGCAGGCCAATGATTTTTTTGTGCAGCTTCGTCATCGCTAGCTCCAATATAGCGAAGAAAGCTGGCTGGGTTGAAGCCGCAGTCAATCCCACCCTGTCAATCAATGGCCATTTAGGCAACCTGGCCCATGTTGGCAGAATAACAGCTCACCGCCTTAGAGGTAGAGCATGCCAACCCTTATCTCGCTCATTACAGGGTTACCGTAGCGTCTCATTGAATTATAGACGACGAAGTTTGAAAAATTAAGAATGCTTAACGTGCTTGACACGGCACGACAACAAGACAATATTGAAGCGGAAGTCGAATCTCTTGATCAGGGTAAGGGATCCAGCAGCAAATTTTTCTCTAGGCACGCTTACCCATAAAAGACAAGGCGCCATCGCGTGTTGGCTTGACAGAAAAGGCGATTTAGACAGCAGACATGCCGAATATACGGCACAACGAAGGATCGGCGCCGAATTCGGCAAACCTTAGCCCCGGGGACGATGAACGGAACAATAGTGTCACCGCTGGAGCTAATGAAGATATGAGGAAGTCGCAAGATAGGCAGCGGTCATATAACGAGCACTGCAAGCCTATAACGTGACAACGGCGTCTGCACAAACGCCCACGCTCGTCCGGCCTTTGTTAAGTCCGGTGTAAGTACGCAGCCATCACTCAGATAACCCGGTTAACAGACTCTAGGGTCCCTATCTTTGACTATCCTTGGCTGTTTGGTGTTTCTAAGCTTTGCTTCCCAACAAATCTAGGCATCTCTGGCTTAAAGAGCCAGAGTACCGACCTTAGCATATATATCTGTAGCCAGTTTGTCTCTCTGCTCTGGATCGTTGCTTTATATAAATAGCCACGAGGCAAACAAAAAGATATCCCGTAGCATGGTCTTTACCATGTTTACTTTTCCTGAAATCTTCTTTTTCTTTTCATCATATCCAATATAAATTATAGCAGCACTTCCGCCATTCCTCCTATAAAGTTTTCCGACAGTCTCTCTAATATTGCTCAAGCACCAATATTTCTTTACCTTTTTAGTACCACTATCCCCTCACATCACCTTATACTACTCTTACTATGTCACCCCAGCCTCTCAAGCTCATAGAGCCCTCCGGAAAAGAGACACATATAAATGCTGGTCCATCGGTCGATACCAGTGATGGAACGTCAGTCAACGCTCAAGACAGTAGTGATATCGAGAAAGAGGCAGATTTGTCGCCACCATTGCCTACCGAAGCCCCTTTCACTATCTACCTAACCTGGCAGAAACAGTTGATCGTCCTTGGCGGATCTATAGCAGCGTTCTTCTCGCCCATGACCCAGCAGATCTACTTCCCCGTCTTACCAACGCTTGCTGACACCTTCCATATATCTGATTCCAAGATAAACCTCACCATCACCAGCTACATGGTCTTCCAGGGCATCACGCCTATGTTCCTTGGAAATCTAGCTGACAGTATTGGACGGCGTCCAGTCTACATTGTATGCTTTGCCATCTACATAGCAGCTAACGTTGGGCTAGCGCTAGCCCAGAACTATACGTCTCTTTTAGTGCTTCGTTGTCTACAGTCAGCTGGAAGCAGCAGCACTGTGGCTCTAGCATTTGCTGTTGTTGCTGATATCATTACATCTGCCGAGCGCGGTGCTTACATTGGCTATACGTCAGTGCCTATTGTACTTGCACCAGCTTTAGGACCAGTTATAGGCGGCATCCTGGCGCAATATCGGGGCTGGCGGTCGATCTTCTGGTACTTGGTTGGCATGGCGGCTGCTGTCGCCGTTGCCATGTTCCTCTGGTTTCCAGAGACGAGTCGCCAAATAGTTGGTAATGGCTCCAATACCGTTCCAAACCTCAACCGCACTGGTTGGTCGTTCATCGTGGAGTGGCTGGGCAAATCAAAAAATCTCAACACCGTAGATGCTCCACGAGAGATACGGCCTAAATCGAAGTTAGTTCTGCCGAACCCAATGCCCTCCCTCTCGATCTTGCTCGAGAAAGAGCTAGGGCTACTCTTGTTCAACAGTGCAATTGTCTTTTGTGGGTTCTACACCATCTCAACCGCGTTGCCGTCTCAATTTCGCAAAGTCTACGGGCTAAACGATATCGAAATCGGACTCATGTTCTTACCGTTGGCCGTCGGCTCAGTCATTGCTGCTGTCATCGTTGGTCCCCTCATGAACTGGAACTTCCGCCGATATTGTAAGAAACTCAACATTGAATATGACCGCACACGGCAGCTCGAAATGGCCAACTTCCCGATTGAACGAATACGCCTTGAAATCGGTCTGCCCATGTTAGTCCTGGCATCCGGTGCTATCATTGCGTGGGGCTGGACTATCCACCAAAAAGCCAACTTAGCTGTTCCGTGTATTCTGATGTTCATTTTGGGTGTTGGTATCATCGGCTACAATAATACATCGAACTCTCTTATCGTGGACGTGAACCGTCAGCGCGCTGGAACCGCGGCAGCATCAAACAACCTTACGAGGTGCTTATTCGGTGCCGGTGCCAGTGCAGCTATCCTGCCCATGATCAACAAGATGGGTACGAACTGGGCTTTTACTTTAATTGGGCTGCTTTATGTAGTAGCATCGCCGATGCTGTTTGCTGTGATGAAGTATGGCATGAAGTGGCGGCAGGAGGAAATTGAGAAGAACAACGCTTCTGCCTCTGCTTCTGTGGAGAACAGTGCAGTGAGTACAACGTCAATATGATGCATACATCACCAAGTGTACTCAGAGTTGGTAACAATGATTCGGTATATCTCAGTCTATCTCTACCTCATATTCTTTATCCTAACCATCTTTACGTATTGTTTATATACTTTTTTAGGCTTGAGGGGAAACTCTTGCCAAAGAAGCGTCAGAGTCCCTTTGGAGTCATCTCCAGAGTCATGGTGCTGGCGTATATTGAGTACATGAAGTCGCCTTTGTGGTTAGGGTTCCTTAGAGTTCAACATATTATCTGTTGCGTGGAAACAGCAGAAACAAGGTGCTGCTCCGAGTCGGTTAGGTAGTCTATTGAATATGAAAGCAGTAAGATGAAACAGATTGAGCAAACTCATACTGCCAGATTGGAGGGTTACTATATGTCTCAACGTCTATCTAAGTGTAATCAATCTGCGGCCCCATACCATATCATCCAAAGTACCTAAACATCATATTATGTATTAAGAAGCTATGATTGGTCCAGTCTAAGTAAAGCTTAGAGTATGTATATAATTTGATTTGATAACACTTACAACTCTTTTAGGTAAAGGATAAAGATGCAACTCAATCCAGCCCAGTAGCGACCGGCTTAGAAAGTTTTTTTCTTGGGGACTTGTCATAGGGAGATTATCATTCTCAGTTAGTCGCTCGGGATATCGAATATGAAGAGAAACCTACAAAAAATATGGACGTCTCTTATCTATCTTATATGGCAATCCCCATGTATTCGGCATATTGAGGCTCTGTTGGTGAAATCAAACCATTCCTGGAAATATATCAAATGCATCATCTCCTTAAATGGCGATATCTCAACCAACATATTTTCAGCTCATAGAAATAGCTACGTATATCTTTAGCCAACGCTTTGTTGCTGGGCACAGCTGAGCACCATGCAACATGCCTGCTTTCCTCTACAAGGGCATCATCAACAGGTGTGCTAACAACTCTGATCCAAGATATACGTTCGGCCCAATGTGTTCATCTGTGTCGGCAATCCGTTTTTCCTTCTTGTAAACTGCATCCTAGACTCCTTTGTGGCCTTTACAGGCCGTTTTTTCATCATGTAATATCTTAGACACTGTCGCCTCACTCTTCTGCTCGCCTCCAGTAGTATATTTACAAGTATATTTGTATCAGACTAGTATAGCTTATAAAGTATTACATCAGGTTTCTAGTACTAAGAACTAGTAGCCAAATAGACCATGTATAAACAAGATTTACAGTTATATCTCTCTTCTTACAGAAGGGTTCAAGACCTCTGCTCCTTGGGGTATATCGATCCACCATCCCTTTCTAATCGTTCACATATCGCCATCAAGCTCTGGTTCTCTTCAGTTTGTGGTGCCTGAGTTGTGTGCGTCTGGTTAAGCAGCTTGCCAACCTCAGATAACGTCCCAAAGCCCTGGGCCGAGTCTCCTCTGTCATTCGTGACAGGAAGTACCGTCACTATTGGTGTAGAAGCTTCAGTGCTTATATTAGCAGTAGCAGTAGCCTCATTAGCGAGTGTAATGCCAGTCACAGTTCCAGAAGTCTGATGGCTCTGTTTTTCAAGGTCACTACAGTTCTTTTCGTCAAGCTTTGCCTGTTGCGGCTTCTTAACACTGGCCCATTCCATAAGCACAGCACCAATGATTGATATGCACGATGCTACCAGGCCCACCTGGAACACCTTCCGCAGTGATTCATTGTAGACCGAGAGCAGCATATTTTTGTCAATTCCCGGTAGCTGCGTCAAAGCCGTAGCACCGATATTCTTGATGACTTCTGGGTCGACCTGCGGCAATCCCTTGATCAGTTCCTCGATGAGCACGTTTTCTGCAACTGTGATGAACACAGCGCCGCCCAACAACTGGCCAAACATCATGAGTGATGTGCCCACGGGTACATCTGCGTCCGGCAAGACCGTTTGTGCCGCGATGTTCGGGACCTGAAAGGTGGCCCCCAGGCCCAGGCCATATAGAAACTCAAATCCAATCCAGCGTGATTGTGGCGTGTGGACTTCAAGAGTGGTTAAAAGACCACCGCCGATGCACATCAAGATGATACCACCGAGCATCACAGGTACATAGTATCCAATCTTGGAGATCAGGGCACCAGTCGATCCGGTAGCAAATACCATGGCAAGAACGAGTGGGATCAACCGGATGCCAGATTGTACAGCAGATAGTCCCTTGATAGCCTCGAACCAGATAGGGAGGTAGTAGACTGTACATTATTAGTATACCTATAAAAAAAATTAAAAAAAACACTAGAACTCAGTAAACTTACTGTAAACCATCATGCTCGATCCAACAAAGAACACTGTGAAGTAGCCAGCATAAATCGAGCGGTTTTTGAAGATCCGCGGAGGCACCGTTGCTGTCCGCGGGAAGAAGGCCTGGATACTCACGAAAGCAACGACCAAAACCCCCGCCACAACTAGAAGCGCAATGATTGTTCCCGATTTCCACTGTGTTCATGTTAGTCTCACTTCTATTTGCCTCCTCGACCTTCCCTTATCACATCACGGCAATATCCTATATCTTTGTGTGTATGGGACAGTATCACTTACTGCATAGTTGACGCCGCCCCATTGCAGCGCTAGCAATAGACACACGACGCCCGGCATGAACGCCAAGCTTCCAGGGAAGTCTAGCTGCTTCGCTTTCTCTTTGGAACTAGTCTCTTTCAGATCGCGTTTGATATTCAGCGCAAACATGAGAATCACCATCGTCACGCCACCCAGTGGCAGGTTGATATAGAAGCACCAGCGCCATGTTACTTTCGATGTAAAGGCACCGCCAACTAGCGGGCCAACTACAGAAGCAACGCCGAAAATGGCTCCGAAGAGTCCTTGGTAGGCTGGGCGCTTTTGGAGAGGCACAGAGTACACTAGCACCACAGTCTTAGTAGATACGATACCATGTTAGTCATTTTGATGGCCTTCGCATTCGTCTATATACATCAATGCCGTGGAAAGAACTTACACATCCTGAGAAAATTCCGGCACCGCCTAAGCCGGAAATGGCACGGCCTGCAATGAACACGTCCGAGGTAGGCGCAGCACCGCAAATAGCAGAACCGATCTCAAACAGCAAGATACTAGCAAGTAAGACAAACTTGATGCTATAGAAGGAGTATAGCTTGCCAAAAATCAACTGTAAAGCGCACGTGGCAAATAAGAAGGCGCTGCCATACCAACTGATATCAGTTACAGAGTGAAAATCGTCGGTGATTCGAGGAACGGCTGTGGCTATGATTAGACGGTCCTAAAGCATAAGTCCATAACAATCAGTCACAATCCATATTCAAGGCTTCTAGTTCTATACAAAGTTTCACAGCCGTTGTTGAGCATCTTCGAAGAGCAACGTACCAGTGCGACTAGAAACATGCTCGTTCCCAACGACATCATAATCAGAACCAGCTTGATGCCGTGCGGATGATCTCCCGCCAATGGTAATGCCTGAATCTGATTCTCGGGCACAGCTTCCGGGGCGTCTACAGCAGCAGCTGTAGGAACAGGCTCGGTATTTCTTGGCAAAGTGAAGATCTCGGAGACTTGTTGGTCCTTTAGTCCATTTCGCTGTGGCGCACTTGATTCACTGCGGCGTATCTCTGGCCGCTTTATTGTTGCCGCTGCTGAGACTCTACCAGCAGGCAAAGTATTTTCTGTAGCCGACGAGTCATCGTGCTTAGTTGTTGAGGTCGCGTCCATAATCCAGTAATCAAGAACGAAGGGAGATTGGTAACTAAATGTCAACAGCAAGCACCTTGGGCTTGAGAGTAAGCAGAAGAAAAGGTAGACGCAATTTTGAAAAAGATCAGATCGAAAGGCATGAAGAAAAGGATGGCAGAGCAGAAGAAGAAGAAGTCTTTCCCAGGGCAACTTTGATCATGTTTTTTTTTTTTTTCAAATTGCACCGAACACAAAAGGGAAGCCAAAAGACAGCATTTACCTTGTGCTGTCTGTCCATGAATTGTATTACTGTGTTGTCTTTCCTTTGCTTTTAGTTATGGCGGTTCTTTCTATATCTCTATGGCTGGCTAGAGCACTACTCGTCTGTGTACTTTCAGGCAGGTTTTCGGGGCAATAGTCCCTTCCTTATATTCCTTTCTACCCAGTCCGCCTCGTCACATTGACTTGTTATTCTGATGTTCTTCTCTCATCAGTCATCGGAGGTTCTGAACCGCACCTCCGGACCCTGCCCTGCATCTGCATATGAGTTCCTTTCTATGTGTCTGTGTACTTAACTAAAACAGGCCCATATGCATATACTACATAAGCTCTTATATCTTACAGAATCGGGGTTAATTTTCAATTCTATTATGCACACTTACATGCGTCGACACTGATGCTACGGCACCAGCATTCAAGCATCTATACTTGTTTTCCACAGGTAGTATTCCTACTTTGGAAAAAAAAAAATAAACTAGTACTATGTAGATCTGCTGCATGTATCAGTATGACCACTTTCATCAATCGTTCGTCTTTTTCTTATCAAGCTAGCTCCACCTCTCTTTAACTAACATCGGATTATACGGACAAGTACTTAGCTATAATCAGTGCTGTACTATAGAATAAAAATATTCTACGCAGTTCGTCATTGATCACTACATGAATAATAATTTTCAGTTATGCCGTATCCATCCTTCTCTTGTCATTTCCTGTAGCAGCCAAACATGGCTAAAGAATAAAAACAATAACAATGTATTAGTAGGTTCATTGAACTTTCAGTTCACCGGCGATCTGTGCCCTTCTTTCTCCGGCTTACACCTACCTAGTCCTACTTCTCGATATCTCACCTAGAAAATATTGGCCTCAAAAGTTGCGCTGTGAACTAGGGTATGGCTTCTATAATCTCTGTAATTTGTATATTGTAAGCTTTCCTAAGGTTATCCTTGTCATAACATCATCAAATTTCCGGCACTTTTCAGCTCAAGTCACTGCTACACATACAATGTATGTATGTATATAGATAAATGCAAGTCAGGCAGCATATCATGCACAGTCTGCGTCAAGATTATTATAGTAGCCATTCTTTATCTCTTAACTATTATGCAAATGAATACATTGGGCCATATCTCATCTTGCTAAATATTAGGGTCTATGTAGCTCGATAAGCCCATGAAGGATAGACTTACCCTAACCCTACCATAGCCTTAAGCCTGAAACTACGCGTACTTCAACATGGAAAAAATGAGTATAAACAAGGTTACTCGTGGAAACTTTCAGGAAAGGCATTCAAGCTACTGACCTCCCGACTAGTTATTCACACATTAGCATTCTTATAAATACCGTTGAGGCGTCTCACAGCACTTGCCAGCATAAAATGTATAAGGACATCTGGCCGTAGACCGAGCGGACCGTGAAAGAAAAAGAAACGAGACGAACAACTAGAATCAACAAACAAGATTTACAGCCGGAGCAACCACTCGGAGCATGCGTAGCCGCATGTTGTAGGAAAAAGGGTCTTTCATATCGCGATCGACCGTCCTGGATACGTCCTTTTGAGCTATCTTCTCAGCGTTGATGATGTAGTACATGATAATGTACAAATAAGAACAACAAGAGTCATGATCGGTTAGAAAATCTACACAAGCTTTATTTCTACATTAACACGGAGTAGAAACTCGTCAGACCTGAAAGAAATGAGTTTGCAGCAGCGTACAGAAGAGCGTGCATCAATTAATGACGACACTAAAGCACCAGTTTTTAGCAACAATCTGTTTTGAAGGCTTTATCCCCTGGGCAAGGATAGTGGCCCCAATGCCATGGTTAATAAAAAGGGCTGACATAGTCTTCATTTAATGTGCCTAAAGCTTTAACACACCGCTATAAAAGGTGCTAGATTTGTACAATGTATTACTTATGCTTCTCCTTTCGTCATTTACACTAAATCGGGGGTTCTTGATATCCGATGATCTACGCTGCACACTTACAGAATGTAACTATAAGATGTTTACAGAAAAAAAACTGAGAGGAACAAGACATGATATTGGCACAGGTATCATGTACGTGAAATTTTTAGAATGCTGATAGTTTATGGCGTCTTGTCCGGGATCGCACAACTGCCTTAGCTTGCTTCTCGGCTACGCGAACACCGTTTTGCTCGGGGCTGGGGGGTTGGGTATCTTTGAATGCTTTGGTTTGGTAGGCTGGCGCAGGCGTGAACGAAGAACGGGCATGACACATTTCATTGCACCGGAACTATCAGAAATAAGATCAATTCAGAGACAGGCTCTGAGAAACACACCGTACAGGACGACTGGTCTAATGGCTGCAGACGCCCGTTGAAGAGGAATCATCTAGGCATCAAAGCGTCAGACATCAACGTGGTGGGACAATCGGAACATGGCTCGTGAGAAATCACGAAGGTCAGGCCTCTTTATTCGTACGAATACATAGTAGGCTACGCTACCTGGGCTTTCCTAGTTGATGGGGATCCGTGGGTGACCCAAGGGACAGGCCGCAACGGCACCATGTCGCATTACCAATCCCGAGCGGCTAGAAAATGGCCCGATTATGATATTTTCAGGCAGGCAGGTTAGTAACGGGTCGGACGTGAGTAATATCATTAGAGAAGCCATCACACTGTTAGCACGCGCTGTTGCTTGGTGCAGCCCACAACAATTGCGTAGAGATATAGGCGACTCCGTCGGCATTCCGCATTGGTCACCGCAGCGATATCAGTGGCAGCAGGCTAAGCGCCGTGTACTAAACGACCCAAAAAGGGGCTGTGAGGGAGATAGACGAGAAGAGGGGGGCTGAAGGCGAGGCGACCGACAGGACGCAAGGCGAGATCACGGCATCGAGGAGCCGGCCAACGGCTGTCGTGTTGGGATCACATCGGACTAGGTATGGGCAGTTTTATTTTTTTGGGCGCATAGAGCTTCTATACTGAGAGTCTCGAGTGATGGGTTGTTAGTTTCCCCCCTCCCCCCCCCCTCCAAAAAAAAAATAAAAAAAAAACTTGGTGTGTGGTTTTGTTAGTCAAACTAAATCAAGACAAGGTCTCGTTTTTGGTGTGGCCACAACGCTCGCCACTGTATCTTCCGGCAGCGGCAGCGGAAGCTCAGAATCTAGACGGCTGGCTACTGTTTCGTGAGATGTGAAATTGGCCCCCCGTGGGAATCCCGAGTGCGAGCCCATCAACTTATACACTGTACCAAGATGCAATACAATATTCAGAGAGACACGGGATCACCAGTTTTTTTTTTATTTGTTTTGGATTGAAGCGAGACACAGATACGCTCACCCAGTGGCCATATGGCCAAGGTAATGATGGCATGACCAAATTGATGGACAGAGCATCATATCGCAGCAACAGCTTTGCTTTAGACAAACTTTAAAGACAGGGGTACCTATTCGGCAGGGTGTATAGTCTAAGACGGTCTGGACCCCGTATAGGCGGTAGCTTTTAGACGGCTGTGAATTTATGACAGCGCGATGGAGCCCTGTAGAAACAGCCTAGCAGAAGAGTGAAGAACTAACCTTGGCTGATTGACTTGACAAAAAGGGACATTGCATAGTTTGAGTAGCAATGTAGTATACACACTCGCGCACGATAAAAAGGGCCAATTTTTCAATCATTACTCAATTGGATTTTAACTATGATGAGTAAAAAGGGATATGTTATGCTGGCAAATAAGCCACCGTTAACCCATCAATATCACGTCCGGACTCTGAGCGGAGGAGCGAAAATCACCGCGTCAGTCGTATGGTTGCATAGATAGCAAGGCCGAGTGTCAGAAGAAGGGAGAGAGAAAAAAAAAAAGGGGTTGACAGGATAATACATATAAACTAGAGATAAAAATGACGATAGCCACGATAATCATTTTTTTTTTTTCAAAGAAAACAAGGCGCACGAGGCTGAAAACATAAAGAGCATTGTGAGCTTAGCAATCAAGGAAGCTTGCAAACAAAAAAGACGCAGAACCTGCTGAAAACAGCCCATAATCAACTCTCAACTGCTTATCCTGAAGCAGCGCACCTTCCCTTCTCTTTCTTCGCTATACATCTTGGTAAGATATGCATTACGATCGTTGCTGCCCGGCTTGTATCCTAGGTTCGGTATTTTAATTCGTATTTTTTCTTTCCTTTTTCTCTTCCTCATCCTACTCTTCCCCGCTTCTCTGCCTCCTTGCGTTTGAAAGCTCCGGTCCTTTTTCTCGCCTACATACTACGAGCACATTTAGTTGGGCAAAGGACGCCGCGCAATCTCGGTGGGACAATTGTTGTAGGTTATGAGGGACGAAAATGTAGTTACCAATGGTCTGTGTGGCGACTCCAGAGATGTTTTGTATCTGCAATTAGGTCACGAGTGTGACTTTGCAAACAGTATACGATTAGGGCATCACTTTCTGCTCATGGGGGACTTTGAGTAGGAGGGGCTGGTGGCCCGAGATCTATGGCGATCGCCTATTGAAATCGTATAAGGGAGGCCAGGCTAGACCGATCAGGCTGCTTGCGTCGGCTCGGTGGTCGGCTGTAGTCCCGAGTTTCCCAACATCCCATCAAGTGGCTGTGAGATGATATCGCATGACCACGGAAAAAGAAAAAAAAATTCCCACGGAGATGGCGGATACAATTTATCGTCATTGATACACGATGAGCGGCCACAAGACCTGCAGTTGGCATGCTTTGTCTCCGATAAGGTCACCCTCCGATGCCATCCCGTAGGTTGCCCTTTTCCCTCTCGACTCCTCTTTCTCCGCTTCTGTCTAGCACCGATAGCTTTAGCCTAGTGGCAGCCTGAGTGAATTTCATGTTCAAATCTGCCAGAAGACGGCGGTGTGTCAGTAGACTTGCGTATCATAATAGTACTGCCTGTTAGAACATGTCCAGAAATAGATTCACTGTATTGGAGACACTGTCTACGTTTCGTTAATTGTAACAGGCCCATGTTGGATGATGGACTGTGTTTCAATTTCATCTGGGCGGCATTCGGTAGCGTGACCGATGGCCGGCACCTATCTTGCTCGGTTTGTTCTAGTAGCTGGTTACTGACTAACGCATTGCGTCGAACGGGCGATCCATTCCATGTAGTGCAATGCCGAATTCAGAGACGATGGAGGTACATACATACGTATACAAATAGTATTTCTTTGTATTCGCAGGCACGGACGCCCTCGGTAGATGGCGATGCCAATTGGGTGATCGGCGGTTCAAAATAGCAGCCTAGCTCGGTAATGTATTAGGCAATAAAATCAAAGGAGACATACAGCTCAACGAGCCCTCTCTATCCTTTCCTTTCTCTTCCGAACAGTGCATGTTTGTTTGTGGCGGCGTCGTTGGCATTGTTGGCGTTGTTGGCGTTGGGCTGTTCGGTGATTCAGACACTGTTGTTAGTTGGGATCCAATCGTGGCCCGCGTTACGCGCCGGAGCAATAGGCGGACAAAAAAAAAACAACCTTCCTGTTGGTTTAAAGAGAGCGGGCCGGCTGTTGATGAGTCGCGTGCTAGAGAGGCAGACTTCAATTCGCCTGCAAGGGACAGGTTAAGCCCTGGCGACAGCAACTAGCGATATATAGCGATAGAGCGATGTTTAATATCCAGACCAAGACTAAATGATGCCACGACAGAACTTCATCGGTATTTCAATTACGGCGTAGCCTACGGGCGTCCACATTGTGTTGCGGGCGCTGAAACCCAACTGGCGGCGTCGTTTATCGTACAAATGTTACTGCATTTGGATGTTTTGATTGCTTAATTGATTTGTATTTGTTCTATAGAGACTTAGCTGTAATTTTTTTTTTAATTTTTTTATTTAAAGCACCGGCGCCTGTAAATACGCTTATAATCTTCTATTCATAGGAGACTTTCACCGCCAAGCTACGAACCTAACAGGATGCTGGGGCTGACTATGGATGCCGCTCTAATAATGTATGCTAAATTGATGCAAAATGTGCCATCGACAGGGTCAGCGATCAGCATACCGGCTTGTTGCTGCTGGACAAACATGACCCTACAGTGTATCTGAATACGTATACAGCACTGTAATACGCTGCCGCCCCCCGGGGGCTGGTGATCGGAGGCGACGGACGGCGCATGATGCACGCTAAGTTAGAGGCTAGCCAAACTTGGATCATACCTGTTAGGCTGCTGATTACACGCGATGCAGGCGGAGCACCGGGAGAAACCGCTGAGCCTAACAAACAGCAGCCACCGAGAGATTCTGGATCTGCAGCGCTGGCCTGCTTGGATTCTGATTTCAGTTCAGCATTTTTGCATATATTTGGGCATTTGTGCACTCTCCGTGACGGGGTTAAAAAAGCGATCCACGGGGGGCTCCAACCAAAGACCTAGCCGTAGCGCAACGCTGTCGCGCCAGCCAACCAGAATACCTGCTAAATGATGACCGGCCCAGCTCATCTGACAGAGTTGTCCGTATCTTTCAAAAGCAAAGAAGAAAAAAAAAAAAGCCTAAGCCTAAGCCCAGCTTAGCCCAGCGGCGCCTTGGCGAGAAAAAAAAAAAAGCCAGAAACACGTCCCAATTATGTTGAGGCCGCCCGGGATAGGGCTCGGGTGCCGATTTCAAGGGGGGAAGGAAGCCTTCAGCCTAGAATGCAGCAAAAAGAGACGAAAATATGAATAAGAGCTCAACCTCCATCGACTGATGAATGAAAAAGGGTAGACCAAAAAAGGTAAAAATAAAACATGCTGCGCATGAGCCCACCTAGCAAGGAGGAAAATGCGAAATGGCGTATTTTTGGGGCCCGACCATGGACGGGCCATACAAAACCGCAGCAAGTAAGACTCCTAAGAAATCGGAAACCAGTAGCAGCGCAAGCAACGGGAGAAGGGGGGCCTAGCAGCCCGTGGCCCGTGGGTGATCCGAGATAGACAGAGAAAGAATAAGAGAGAAAGAGAAAAAGAGAAAAAGAGAGAGACTTACAACTACTTAGTTACCAGTGCTGATGATTATGCGGAATATACGGATGCTGGCTATATTTGAAATTAATTACTGGGCTTGTCTGTTTGCGATTCTGCAGAATTACTTAAGATACATTTTTCTTGCATCATGTCCTAAATATATCTGGACTTGCTCTTCTGACTCGTAATATGATTTGACACTTTATTATGCCTTTGCCTGGTTGGACCAGGCGTTAAACGGCGATTCTGCCTGTTAATTTTTTCAGAGTGAATTGGATTGACATTTCAGTTGGTCTGCCTCAAAAGGTCCATCCACTATTACAAACACAGGGTTGCAGAATTCAGCGGCGATGGGCGCCTGTCAGACTCCCCCGGGCCTTAAAAAGCTAGAGCTGCACAAAAAAATACCCCTAAAAGAGTATCAGGCACAGGAAATAACCCACGTAATGCCCACGCCCGCCCCGGCTTGCTCCTTCCGACTTTGTCTCTTTTCTTGCTCCGTAGTCAGTCACCGCCCCAAAAACCCACAACTTTCTGCCTCTATCTACAGGTGACTTCCCGCAAGTGAAGTCAGGCGCACATTTTTCCTGTTTTCCACGTGATACTTTAATTACCATCTTTCTATAGCTGTTGCTGGAAATATAGTAGTGCTTTCTATCCAGAACCAAAAAAAAAAAATCTTTTCTTTTTCATCACGAAAGTCATTCCCTATCTTGCAGCTCCGCGTCGCTAATTCCGCTGAAATTTATTCGCTAGCTTGTTTTCCTCCGCAACACGTAACGTTTATCTTGTCGCTCAGATTTCAATTCATTAGCTGCGCGTTCGACGTCTTTCGCTCCCGGAAGCCCCGATTTTTTGGCTGGTGCCTTTGCCTAATGCAAGGCTCCCCCCAGGCATCCTAGTCCACTGTGAGTTCTGTCTCTTCTTAATGTCTCTCTGCACTACACCACTTCATTCATCGTTCATCCATCTGCCTCCGAGCCGAGCAGTCTGCCCAACGGCCGTTTGGATATCTAAAGGTTAGACACCTTCTCTTTTCCCCCCATCCTTCTCCCTGTACACGCAAGCATACCTGTAAAAAATCATACGCGCTCCACGGATTTCCACATCAAGCATCTTCGCAGCAGCTCATCATCCATCCAAATTACCGCTGTCTCGCATCACTTCATCTGATCCCCTGCCCTGGACCTTCTGGCTTTCGTTGCGCCGCGCTTCTTCGGCTTCTGTTACCCTGTCACCCCATATCTAATTCACCCACTGCTGCGTAGTGCTACTGCACTATAATCACCGTTACGGGCTAGTCGCCACGGCTACCGCACCATCGGGCTACTGTACTTCGGCTTGGTCACTCTGCTGTAGCAGAGGAGCGCGTTTCGCTTTTAGGCTGTCCAATTGCCTCATTGTCGTCTTGGCTTCTTGTGGCTTCACATACCAAGCGACCAAGTAAAAGTAACCATCTGAACAACTCAGAAAGTAAGTGCATAGTCCTTTATGTATCCACTAGCTAGATGATAGAAGATCTATCAGGCCTTCTATCCTGTACCGAATCTTTCTTTTCTTTTTTTTTTTTTGGCTTGAGCATTCTGATACCGGCACCTGACCTCGGCCACCGGCCATCCGGGCGTTCCTCAGTCAGAGTCTCCAGCATTGGCTCCGGCCTCCACAATTTCTTCCCACATCTTCCCACGCCTTCTTTTCTTGGCCTGCTCTCTTTTTATCCTGCCCCGTCGCCCCCCCTTCCCTTCCTCTTTCTCCCTCTTTCTTTCTTTTCCTTTCCTTTTCTCTTTTTCCTTTCTTGCCATCTACCCTCAATTCCCCCCCGCTGCCGTCGACCTTTTCTTCATTTCTCTCTTTTCTACGCCTTTAATACACTACACTACATCATTGCTGTGTTTGTCGCATCGCATTTAACCATCATTGCCGTTGCTGCACCCGACGTCTAACTGACTTTTCTGCCCATCGCAGACGGCATACCGATCCTCCATCGATAATCTCGCACATAATCTTGCCATCGCATATTTTCTCATACATCATCTCAATATGTCGGCTCCTGTTCGCCAGACTGCTCTCAGGGCCGGCGGCGCCTGTGTTCGTTGCCGTAAAGGCAAAACGCGCTGCGTTTATGAGAATGGCCGCGCTCCATGCCGTAACTGTGCCAAGGGAATGCACGAATGCTTCCTGCCTAATGATGCTCACGCACATGTCCACGGTCAAACTCCTACAAGAACTGTGAGCCGTCCAGCGCGCGAGAGTCTCCCGGCCTCTGCCAACGAGCGTTCTTCTGCTCAACACACGCCTCGCTCCGGTGTTTCCCAGCCCGATAAGTAAGTACAAAAACCCAACCCTTTACGCATTCCTTCACTACCACCCTTCCCCATTTTGCTATGTCTAGCTGCACTTTGCGCTGCTTGGCAATGGCTGTTGCGCCCCTATTTTGCTTCGGGCCTCTCTTTAGTTGCTGGTCCCACAAATCCCCGTCTACCGAAAGACCGCTCCGCTAGATGATTTTGGGTTGCTCTGCTAGGTTCGGGCTATACTCTTTTTTCTCTTTTGTTTTCTGGCCTGCATTAGAGAACTACTGCTGGGATCCCTGTCGTAGGACCTTTACCATTTGTTTCATTTACTTGCATATTTTGTTCTTTACGAGCTACGTTTAGCCGATCCTTCTATCGGAGCGCCGCTGGCTGTATCAAACCAAGGAAACAGCAAAAATGCTAGTTCCATGAAATTCTGTGCAGAACCTCTTCGTCGCTTGCCCCTTCTCAAGACGAGAAGGGGCGCAGCTCTGCCTGGCAAGCATAGGCAACATAAATACAAGATATGAAATCAGCAGCCGCATGACTACCTGAGGCACAAGCCGCTAGATTCAATTACGCGGGCCAAGGGCAAGC
The DNA here is from genome assembly GCA_001640655.1 of Endoconidiophora laricicola. Taxonomy (NCBI): domain Eukaryota; kingdom Fungi; phylum Ascomycota; class Sordariomycetes; order Microascales; family Ceratocystidaceae; genus Endoconidiophora; species Endoconidiophora laricicola. The sequence continues at coordinate 12,997 of LXGT01000247.1, read as the reverse complement.
AAAATTAACCACGCAAAAAGCCCGGGCCAGCTCTCAGGCGCGTCATTCTCTTGTGCCGCCCCATCGCCTGGAGCAACTCTCGGGACTTTCGGTGGGTTTGATTGGCTTATTCTCCTGTTACAGCCTCCGGATTGCCTAAGTCTCCGTCCTGGTGCCAAAGGCCAATCTACCAAGTGCCGGCGCCCATGGCTTAGATGATGTACCCCTGCAGAGCGCTACACGAGCCCTGTCTTTCTTTTACTCCTTGATTTTGTTGCCCGCGTAGCGTCGTGAGGCAAATTCCCTTCCGTCCACGAGCAACTCTAACTTCTGCCGCTGCATCCGCTTTTTCCACCATTTGCTTTTTTTGACTGCACGGTCTCTATGGGCCAAATTACAAGCGGGATTTTTTTACTATTATTTATTGGCTCCACATGAACTAACCCGGCTTTTTCTTTTAGGCTTGTCCCCGAATTCGCGGCTGAATGCGAGAGAGTAGTCTCCAAGTCGTTTCCGGCGTCAATCGCCTTTCATAAGCCATCATTTGTAACCCAGATTAAGAACTACAGCACCGAGTTGTCTGTTGCTTATGGCATGATGTCTTGTGCTGCTAGGTATGTTTTGCCTCTTCTCGTTATTCACCACCCTGCTGCTCTATACTAGACACCCTGGTATATTGCTTATTATATCTTGATTTTGGCTTGTGCCCTTCGTTTGATCGGTGCTCCACTCCTTTTCATGCCAAAGCATCCGCTTTTCTGAATCGTCAGACTCGGAGCTTGGTATTTGTGCTTAACGTTGACTTTGCCACGGCTACAATACAATTCAAACAGTAGTGACTAATACCTTCTATCTAGATCTTCAACTAGCTTAATTCGTCGCTATGGTGGATCTCTTGGTGCTACTGGCGCTGCCGAGCATTTTGCCCAAAAGGCTATCTCTCGTATCAACGAGACCATGCACAGCCCAACATTGGCTGATATCCAGGCCATGTGTCTGGTTGTTATACATGAGTGGGGCTCCCGTAACGCGGTCCGCGCCTACATTTACTTGGGCCAAGCTGCTCGTATGCTGCAGATGTATCGCATTTTAAATGCGCACCAGCACCAGTCCGACACCGATCGTTTCTTGCGCGAGGAGTCGTTCCGCCGCACTCTTTGGTTAGTTTATGTCCTGGATTGCATCCTGTCCAGCACTCCTGGTCGCTATCCAGCTCTATCTGCTGCGGACATCGTTGGTGTTGCTTTACCATGCACGGATGTCAACTTTGCTTTCGGCAATGCGGTCTACGTTAAGACTATCTCTCTAGAGGATCCATCCGGCATGCCCCGCGGTGCCCCTGTCGATGAGATTGGCGAGTTTGGCCACATTGTCCTTGCTACTCGCATCTGGCGTAATGTTGTTCACGCGTTGACTGTTTCAACTGTCCAGAACTTCAATGCTCTGGAGTTCTCCTCTCTCATGGCGGAGATTGACCGCCTTCGTGCCTCTTTGCCAATGCAGTATGTTGATAAACAGGGACAAATCAGTCTCCACATTACGATGGGTTCTGGTACAACGTATGCTATGATTCACTCGATTTTGCACTGCGCAACAATTTTCATCCATCGTCGTCGTCTACTGCAGTATGTGTCGGCTGAGCAACCCGGTTGGCACAACCTGCCTCAATGCCACGAGAACATTGATCGTCTTATGACCTCCTGCCATAGCATCACCTCGATGCTGATGGCCCTCGAGTTGAGCGCTGACAAGGATACTCTTCTCAACTTCCCAATCTTCATGCTTTTTGCCACTTTCACGGCCAGTTCAACGGTGGCATATCTTTCTCTGAAGGGCCTGACCCCTCCTAGCGCCGTTGAGACCGCTGCTACCATCGTTAAGGATGGACTGCATCTTATGGATATCAGCGTTGAGATATGGCCACTAATTTCTTCCTGGTCGCGTCACCTTGCAGTGATGCAGCGCGTCTTGAACAATGACGCTGCGGCGGCAGCTCGTAGCTCTAGCGCTGGTGCCACTGGGGGATCTACTAACCTGACGGTCCCTCACATCCAGCGCAACTCTCCTTCAGTCAAGGATGATGCGGGCTCAAATGCCGACACTAACCCCGATGCCATGGACTATGACCAATCCAATGCTGTCAACTCCGACACAGCTCGTGGTGATTCGGAGCCCCCTATGCAGCGTCGTCCGGGCGGTATTGCCACAATCAATGGTGGCACTAGTGGTGTCCCCACTCCTGGTCGTGGCTCTTCGCCGAACAACGCTACATCTACCAATGGTGATCGCCAGCCTACTCCTAACACGGAGATCAAGGTTGAGGGCCCCTCTGTCCACTCTGCGTCAGCTAGTATGGACATGACATCTGATGAGCTGTGTGCTGCATTTGAAAAGCAACTTTTAGAGCTTGACGACTTGGCTGCTCTTATGGGTGGCGGTGTCTAAGCATTTCACGGTCTTGTTTGACTATTAGTCTCGAAATGTGAAATTTTTGTCATCAACTTTTCAAAAGGCCTTTCTTGTAAAGCCACAACTTTGCTTTTCATAGCAAGCTTGGCGTTTTCTTCCATTTAGATATCGCATCTGCTTTCTTAGTTGATGCGCTGCAATATGTTGTTCTCACGAGCGACGTTCTGATATTTATGTATCTTTTTTCTGTTCTTGCTTCATCCCTGGGCTTTTGTTATTTTCCAATCTTGTTTTTCTGTTTCTTGGGTTTTGCTATTGCATCTTGTGCGCACATGTAATCGCCGTGTTTATTTCTTCTTCTCGTTATTATTCAGGTTACACCTTCCTATCTCCTTACAGTCAAATTGGAGGTTGCCAATTTGCTTTCCTTATGTTTTGTTGCTTTGTTCTTCTCTTGGTTTTGAACTGTCTTGTGAACAGTTTTACCTTTTTAGTCATGTATCATCTCTCATGTTAGCCTTTGGCTTTTTCTTGGACTCGCCTTTTTGTTTCGGACATGGGATGCTTATCCTGTTGCTTCTTTCTATTTTCTTGCTGTTTATTTTTTTTTTTACTTCGGTAACAAAGCGCTGGTGTTAGGCATCATAAGCCAGGATAATAATTTGGCTTTTGCTATATCTCCCTCTCTCTTTAACTTTCCATATTAACGAATGCGTGCGGTTCAACATGTTGATTTCCTGTTGTTAAAACACGAAAAGCCATGATCTCCTGCTTACATAATATCCGGCCGTGGTGTTTTCTTTTTCTTTTCTTTTTGCGTTGTTTCTTCTCGCATCTCTTGTCCATTTAATATTCAAGTTGTTATGGGGTCTTGTTTACTATTAACATCGTCAGCCGTAGTTTGCCATTAGAATTGAATATAAGTCGAGCTATATCTGTTGAGATCTAAATATCGTTAACCGTGCTTGCTAAGTGCAGTGGTGGTAGAGAAGAACACTGCCGTATCATACCTAAACTATACTTTCTTGCATGATTAGTTTACCTTTCGGATACCCGATCACAGCACAAAACTCTAGGTGTTATAGACTATGATGGATGGCAATAGTGGATGATACATGTATCCGGATCATATTGGAGTCATGAGGCTTTCTTAGGTGGCTACCATAATACAGATGTATTTGGGGGTTTGCTTTTATTTTTTATAATTATTTATGTTATTCAGTTTAGAGCTATGAAGATGGAGCTGTATTTGTTGAAACGCTTGCAATATTCTACATGGGGAGAGTACTACTAACACTATAGCCAATCATATATACAATTTTATAAGGCTTTTTTTAGCCGATCATATTTGCGAATATATCTGTGTCTTGAAAATACTACTTTCAGTACACGCTCTTTGGACTATGGTGACTAATAATATGGTAGCATGACAACGCAAGTTGTAGCACTGTAGAAACTCTTATATTGTAGACCCCTCAAAAGTTGCTGTACATTCACTCAGCCGTGCTTAGATTCGCTGAATCGTTCTCAGACTTTCCATACTATAATTTACCGTTGCACTGGATAGGCGAGCCTGGTGATGATTCATACAACACACTCTTTCTTTTACAATTGATCACGTTGACACATCGCCTAACCTGACTTCCTTTTTTTCTGGTTCATCTGCCTCTTTCTGGCTGATCTTACTTGCCTTTTTATTTTTTATTTTTTATGCCTAATTTTCTCGCTGTCAGCTCCGCTTGATGTTTCAAATTGCTTCTTCTAATCACCAAAAAAAGGACTCCTTATTTGCTGGCGACCTTAGCCAAATACAAATCAGATGATTCGCTTACAACACAACTGATTTCTCAGTAGCCCATTTTTTTTGGTGCGAACGCCTGGTTTTGCCTCAGGACTTTTCTTTGATATCTTCGCTTGGTTCTCAAGCCACCTATTTGGTCTCTCGGTTTGCCTCCAGTAACTATATTCTTTATAAAGAGGACTGACTCCCCCCTCAGGAACCATGCGGAACGTACTTCTTAGCATCTCATTTTCCCCCTCTTCTTAGATTTTCCATCTATCAGGTCTATCAGGTAAACTGCTAGACGCCCGTCTGATGTCCCTCCCTCAACTTAACTTCAAGTCTTCATCACTTGTTGCTTACTTACAGGCTATTTGCCCTTGGCGTCTGATGCATTCCTACGATGTTGGTCTGCATTGTGGCGAGTAGGTCAAAGATACGGCAAGATCGCAATATCCTCCTGTGAAGAGCTAAACTTATCATATGACTTTACCAGTTTGCTTTAGTTTGTGAAGTTCCGTCATTTCAGCCAATTGACAAAAAAGCCATCGTGTTGAATATGTCTTGATGAAGCATTCTTACTTTCTGTTCCATTTTCCATTATGGACTTCACATCTCAGATTGACTATAGGTATGTATTTCTCCTCCCTGTGTATACTTCTTATAGCTTATCCCCCGAGCTTCTTGGTTGGATTGCAGAAACATTCGGTCTTCTACTCACTGTCCAGCCAGCCCAAGATCGCCATTTCGCTGATTTGGTGTTTATTTTTTCTTTTCTCTCGTCACCTATGCTTGATGGCTAGAACTGACTGAAGATTCCCACTTTATCTTATCTTCCTGACGTACATGGGAAGTTTTTTTGATTACAGGAATTTGTTTGTGAAGACATCTTTTGTCTACAGAGCATTTATTTGCTCGGTTCGCCAAGTTGAGATCAAGCTTTTTTATCTTCATCATCTCTTGGTAGATATTACTTGCCTCTTTTAATCCTAGGTCTTTAGTGACTGCTTCCCAACACCCTCTTGGAATTTTTTTACGTCAAAATCGAAGTTAAGAAACAGAAACGCATATAGAAGACAGATAAATGTCACTCGGTTTCTATATGTTGGTTTCTTCACTACGGGTTTTGGCAAGAAAAAAAAGAATTCTTTTCCCCTGCTGCTTATAAATCAAGGTGGCCATCGTGTTACTTTTTCTTTGATAGTATGTCAGCAGGAGTACACAGGCAGATGGAAATCATTGGTCTCTGGGTAGACTATTCTACCCTACCTACTGTTACCAACCTAGTTCCATACTATAGAGAAAGAACACACTCTCTTTGCTTATCCCCTCATGCTTGCACGCCAAGCTACCTCTTCTCTCCGCTGACACTGATGAACTCTTTGAGTTGCTAGTATTTCGGAGTATCCGAAAACCTTCAATCGCCATGTCTGTTGGTAGGTGATTGTTATGTTCTAGTCATTGTGCTTGTTTCTTGCCTCTGCGAGACATCAAAGACGATAGAATATACAGAAAACCACCATCATAGGCTAGCGTTGTCTTTCCACTTCACGGAGTGCAGGATTTTCCACTTTCTTGCTCTTTCCGCCAACATGTAGGTACTCGCCGCATATGATTCATTAACCCATAGATAGGTAATATAATGATTTAGGTAACAGTTTTGAGATGGGTTAATCATACAAAAGGGTAAGAACACCACTATAGCGGAAGCTCAATACTTTCGGTGTCTACTGGGAGAGGTCTCTTCAGCAACAAATCATCATTTCATGAAGTACACACTAGCTGCACATGTTCCATTTTGAGCTTCCCGCTTCTGTATCTACACTTGATTTTTTTTCGCTCATCTCGAAATATACGGTATGAAAAAACAAAGCTTTTGTCGGAGGTACAGGAGATCTGAGTAGTTGGGTTTGTAGTTTGTGCTTCTCTGTTTGTTGTATAGCGATGCGTTATCGGTGTAACACGAACTTGAAATGCAACATTTTCGAAGGGTTTAGGAGGGTTATTTTTATTACATAGATAGGGTTTTTGCAGATGGTATGGTTGTTTCTTGGTATTAGGCCAATCTAAGAGATTCTCTTCCGTCTTTTCCCCCCCTAACTTTTTTCAACAAAACAACAATAAAACACTCAATATGTTTTTTCCAACATGACTTTTGTTAATCTGGTGTTCAAGGAAAAAAAAACCCATATTGAAATGTAGTTCAAAGTGGAGAAGGGTTCAATGATTGCCGCAATTAAGCAGAGATCAATGCTTTTTAAAGCAAGTCAAGGAACTGGACAGGCTTTTTAAAAATAACATAAATGGAACAATGGCAAGGTGAAAATTGGTAGGAACTAGGTTCTAAGGACAATTTGATGGTTAGCCTTGGCGGTTGGCCATGACGGGAATCTCCATGCTTAGTTTGAGGGGAGGGGGGTGGAAGGGATGGAAGGGGCTATATTCTATCTCGTTGCCCGGAAGCTCCGGAAGCCTCGGAACTTGGTATGAATATTCCGAACAAGCTCTTTTTATAGTGGCTGTTTTGGCTTTGAAGACGAGTGGATAAAATAGCCATGGTGCTCTGACTAAGAAAGAACTAAACGAATTCTTTAGCGTCCCGAGTATCGGGGTCGTCATAGTGTATAGTTGAAGTTGGCTTATAATGTGTGACATACCTCACATCTGCTGCCCTGGATGTACCAGATCATCAACGGTATCGGATCAGACTAGGTAAGCTATACATGAACGATCTGTGTTGTATCAGATGCAATACATTAGCATGACTAACTAGCATTGCCCTATTCCCACGTGCTAATACTGGAGAATATCGTCATCATGGCCTCTCCGAAAAATATTAAGGCAGGCCTACTACAACCCTGGTTTCTGGGTTCTTGGGATCGGGAATAACCCGTGCTTGTAGAGAAAATATATCAAATGAAACCTGGGAATAATAACAGCGATCTTAAAAAAGATAGACAGACGCATCGACAGCCGCTTGTTCGGGAACACAGGAGCGCTTAGCCTAGCTTTAAAGCAAACACGCAGTTTATGGATGTTTCGATAAAAGCTACTATATGTAGGAGTGATAGTTGGCCTATTCTTCTTTTGTAACCTATAGCCAGCCTTTCGATAAAAGCTTTGTTGATTTTTCCGATGTCTGTACATACATAGTAAGGCAAATAAAACATCGTTTTCGGACTTCAAAACGCGAGGTTTCTGATATCTGGTTCGTATTTCGTTATTCATGAGAAGAGAAAAAAAGAGCCGTTAAAGTTATTCTTGGAGAGGGGGGAACAATGCCACTATAGAAACATTGGAATATAAATGGTATTCATGATAATTTCCTCTGCGTGCAAGAAAGCATGGAAATCATGGTTTGATAGTAGAATGCTAAGACTATGTTTCTTCTTGCATTTACAGTACCCATTGAAGATTGAAATTGAAAAAGAAAAAAAAATTACAAAATTTTTAAAATAAAACATTACATGATAGGAATTAAGAGAAAGAATGGACTTACATGAAGAAAATGCGACTAAGCTGGATTAGGAAACTAACACCATAATATAAAGTCAGCTTCAATTGGTAAGAAAGCACGATACTCGGTCATCACAAAGGAGATAAACGAAGTAGTTCGGACACAACTCAAGGATATTGTCTTATTAATTAAATATTGTATCAGTGGCTTAAATATTGGACTCAAATGGCTTCTTAGAAAAAAAAGAAAAATCGATCAATACAACATTATTGTCGCAGCGCAATCTACCAAGTAAATAATACAAGTTCATCCCGTCCTTGTCATAAAAGCCAGTACTTTGCTAAGGAATGAAGAATATGAAAAGAGACAAAGAATTTTACCCTCCATTTTGGGTGAGACCTTTGTTATGGGGGAGGAGGGGGGGGGGGCAAGTGATCATTATGCTAACATCAGGAAAATATGAAATGACATGCAACCCATTGTTTTTTTTTTTTAAAAATTTCTCTTGAACGAAGAATATAAAATTGCGAGGTTTTTTTGTTTTCTTCCATGCTGTCTAATCAGCCTATCAAACTTCAATCCCACTTATTCGTTATCTCTCTTCAATTATATGTCTCAAATGTTATCTGTTAATTAATTCATGATATCTTGATTTCCCTAATAGGCACCAAGGGAACCAGCAAAGGAGAGCTTCATTGACCAAGCCAAGCCCATCAACGTTTGTTCATTTGTACAACATACTATTAAATGCATTATTTTTTTAAGGTATTTATTTTCCAGTTAGCATGGTTTCTTCTCGGCTCTTTTTCCTGCCCTGTGCCCTTTTTTTTTCTTTCTTTTTTTGTCCTTCTCTCCTTCGTTCATGTCCGACTTGGCAGAACCCAATCCTCGCTTGGGTAGAAAAAGAAAACAATAACGTAACTTACTTACCAGCACGTTTGTTAACACTTTCCAAGATGTACAGTCTCAGCTGTTAGTCTGTGCTCATTATTCCCATGCACTTGTTTGCTCAACAACTAGAAGAAATTCAAAAGAAAGAAAATATTGTTTCATTATGTCTAGAACAATAGAAGAAATTCAAAATTCCATCCCAAAGAAGTCTAGGAACCCAGAAAACGCCGTTTTAATTGTTGTGGGGGTGGTAGTGATAAGGGGAAGGTTGTAAGGCAGAACCGATAAGATATGAGATCAATCAAGCAATAATTAAAGAAACAATCGCCGTTGAGAAGATGAAAGTCTCCAGGAAGGAGGCAGTAGTAAATTGAAAGCAAATAATACATACCACACAGCCTATCCCAGAAGCATAAAAATCAGATGCGATGCAGTAAAATAAGCAAAACAATAATCCCGAAGTAAACACCCGCCCGTATTGTAGGCACTATACGCCCGCCTGTAACGCCCCCTAGTGATATTATCGAATAAGAAAAGAGAAAATAGAAATAGTACTGTGAAGCCAGATAATGGGGAAAACAGAGAAAGATATGTACAATTGAAGAAAGGGCAGAATGAAAAAAAGAGGCCGTACCAATTCAAGACCTCAGTTCGTAAGCGTGATGTTTGTCTACATTCTGGATCTCATCAAGGAGAAAGCAGCAGCTGACCATGTAAAGCAAATATAGGCACATAGCCTACGGAACGTAGAAGGCCGCGATAAACCAGTCGGTCGAGCGCCTGTATGCAGTGAGATGCCACATGGAGAAGATAGCAAGCAAGAGCATCCAGCTGAAGAGAAGGCGCTTAGTTTGCGACCAAAAATAGCCGTAGAAGGCAAAGGAAAGGATAGCTGCCGCGAGAGAGCTAGGCCTGGATGAATCGAATCGCGGTGTAGAAGCCGCCATCTAGAAAGCCAGTGCACTGGCCATTGTGTCGTATGCTGTACCCCATGACTAGCTAAGCCATGTAGAACAGCCATGGCCGAAGTGACACCATGGCATCCAGATGGATAGATTCCATAAAGATATACGAAGATAGTACCTCAGTTATGCTTATTGTCGCCCCAGATGGTGGCGCCCAGAGGCTTGCTGACACCAAAACCAACGGCTACAGCGATACCAATGATTAGGATACCTATGACGACCTTGGCAATGATGCGATTACGCTTCCCCAGGCGAGCTAGACCAGTACAGGAGCGCTCCTTCTTGGCAGCTCTAGCCTTGCGCTTCCAATGGTCCTGGCCAGGCCATACCTGACAGTCAGAGTTCTTGTTGAGAGTCATGGACTTGCGCAGGTTGCGCGAGCTGCTGGGAATCATGGCTTCGACATCTGTATCAAAGCCATTGCCATGCTGGTACGAAGAGGAAGGCGCAATTTGACTCTCTTGCACGTCCATGCTCTTCTCGTGAAGTGTTGAGTCGGTGCTAACATCAGTGGCGGTCGATCTGCTATAGTTCAATGGTGCGGCGGTAGTAAGCTGGATACTGGATTCGGGAACGGCCGCAAGGGCCTTCGAAGAAGAGTCTTGTGGTTGTAACATTTTGAGTGTGTGTCTGAGTGTTGCGTGGATAGATTATGTAGAACAGAGAATATAGACTAGAGTTGAGTTTGTTCTCGTAGGATAACAGAAGATCAAGAGGCTAACATGTAGTTTTAGAAGGACGATATCTGATAAACGAGTGAATGAAGAGAAAAGAAAAAAAAGAAAGGAAATAGAGAAGAAGAAAAGAAGACAAATTCAGGGCATGCAGTAACGGACTGAATGATGCGGGAGTGAAAGCACTTTAAAGGAGCTTGCAAATGCAAGACAGAGAGCAGAGAGTTGATTGCTGGCGGTGCTTGGCGTACACAGAGGTGATACTAGTAAACTAGTACAAAGTGTTGTAGTAAATAGTACTAAGTAGAGGCCGTCCGGATTGGGAATTTGGTAGGAGAAAAGAGAGACCAAAGTGACTAGGGAGAAGCTCGAGACAGGGGACGACCAATGGCAGGTGAGAGCAGCTTATGCCTGTTGAATTGGATGGATGGGATGTGCGTGCAATCCAGGGATGGGTCTACCACCACTGTAACCGCAACTGTTGCTGTTACCAGGTCCAAGCCAAGTCAGCCAGCCCAAGAAAAAAAAGTGAGTGCGTATTAAGCAAGTGGAGAGCGATGTTTATGCGATGTGATTCAGATGCTTGTTCTTTGCTTAAGCAATGTAAAGCAGTTGTGGACGGAACAATACTTGGTCGAAGAATTTGTTTGAGATAGTCTGCTTCGAAAAGGCGTGGTGTTGCAAGAAAGGGGGGGCGGTCAAGTCGATAGATACTGGAACTGGAACTGGACCAGTAGAGCAGTCGAGAAGTCCGTACAAAGCGACAGTGCTGGAACTCCTGCAAGAGCCAAGGGCCCATGTATTCATGTATTAGTCGGATGAGTTTCAGAAAGTGAATGCAGAGAGTGCAATGCTGTACGAAGGATTGGTTAAAAAAATGTAATAAAATCAAAGGAAGCTGGTATGGGGGGATAAATTGGTCGATTTGATGGTAAATGAAAAGACAGACGGCTTGATGAGCGATCAGCAAGCAACTGGCTAGGCAAAAAGATGAATTTGGTTCTGCTAGAATGGTATTAGGGGAAGAAGAGATCGAAAGACTTTTTTTTTTGGTGAATGGACACAGATAAAATCAGCGGCAAGCTAGTTTGCGATAGTACGACTTACGACAGGTTTCGCGGACGATCTAGTAGGCTGGTTTGCTCTGGGAAGCCGTTGTGTTGTGATGCTTTATGAGAGGTGTGCGATTGTTGTCGTCGTACATCGACTGGTCTTTCTAGGACACAGAGGAACCTTTTGTTTCTTTTCGCCGAATATTAGACTGCAAGGTTGGGCTACGAGATGTGATTAATGAAGAATAGAAAATGACGGGGTAACAAGCGGTCACCTGTTTGTGCATTTAATGATGCAAAAAAAAGACGGATGAAGCCTTTCGCGTCAGTACAGAAGAGCATCTACGGGAACAAACTCTACTTTCAGTAGTTGCCATAAGCACATGAATGCCACTTTTTCACCCCCCATGAAGTACTGTCGTCAATATATTCATATATCTTTTTAAAATAAGATTGCTATCAATATCCAGCATACCAACGACACGACTGATCAATACAACCCGTGATTTCAGAATATGATTCTGACTGAAAATGTGTATAAAAGCCCCTTCGGTGATTTCATCTTCGCAGCTTGCAGATGCCAATGCAGGGACAACTAGTCAGCTAACCAGCAGCGCGACCCAGATACCGGATTTGACATGTTTTATGCTTTTTTTTTTCTCCATTCAGTCAATAAATCACTGCATACTGTTAGTGCCAGTGACTAGTGGCTAACGAGTATTCGGTACCTCGTCTATGCACGCTGTTTGTGCGCTGCATGGCGTACCGGCTACGGGCACAGGCCACAGGAACAAGCGAAGTCTGAGCAGATTGGGTAGCCCACTAAAGCTAACAGGCCTGTTCAGGCGCGTCTGTTCTCTGGCTGGCGGCGTCAAAAGCGTGCATCCACTTTCTGACGGGTTCTGGGCGCACTGGATATTTTCTGACGGTCAGTCAAAGTAACTACGACAGGCGCTGTGGCGTGACTCTTCCAGTGAGTGAAGTCACTGGTACAGCGTAGAGTTCCTCAATTCGCTTGTGTTTACTTTACTAGAGAAAAAGCTAATACTAGTTGGCAGGAATGATGCGGCGGTTTAAGCGCCATTAACTTGATGACATCTGATAGTACTAGTAGTCTCTAATCCCTCTCTTCCTATAGCTGCAATGATGTTATCAACCTAAGTCCAGCTAAAAATTCTCTGTTAAAGATTATCAAAGCTGCTCGTCTTAAGGAGCCGTCTAAATGTATCACCGTAGTGACTGGGATGTTAGGTGTCCCTCTTCCCACCCTTCCAGCCCGCAGCATCAACAAGTAACGCAACACAACACCACAGCAGCCGATCCAATGCTATTTAGGCTTGGTTCCTTTATCTTCTCCGCTGGTTTCTCCGCTGCCTGTAACTTTGGCTAGAGACGAATGATTGAAGACGAGAGAGAAAGAAAGAAAAAATAACCAGACAATAAGGCCATCAGGATTCGGATCTAAACTTCATTGTAGTTACCTGCATTTCCTGCGTTTCTTTGTGATACGCTAAACAAGTCCAGATCAGGCACCGTGAAGCGAACTCTTTTATCTGTCTCTGCTGCTTGTCCTGTGGCGTCTTCAAGACAAGGCCAAGAAAGTCGGATAGAGAAACAGAAACAAGCCCCTTATGCAAGTTTCTAGTCTCGACTCCGAAACAAAGACATCTCTGTAATCTATGAATAGTTGTGTCCAAAGGAAACGGGAAAGAAGCTCTGGATTGTCTGTTCAGACTATGTGCCACAGATAGACAAGTTTTAGTTATCTAGTAACTCAGTTCCTCCCCCCC
>LXGT01000246.1:0-46727 GCA_001640655.1 Endoconidiophora laricicola | reverse complement strand
GGGGGGGGTGGAGGGGGCACGGATTGTATACTATGAGCATATATATTGTGTATCTATACATAAAAAGGGTGCCACCGGGTGCCAACCCTGGAATGAAGGCATGGGGAATATATGCTATGATGAGAATGAAAGGATTGACAGATCATACTCACGCTCATGTCATGCGGTGTGACGGGAAATCTGGGCTGGTTGGAAGGGAGCAAAGTGACGATCAATATGAGATATGGCAACACCACGATGTCTTCGTCTGGGAACCTCAGCTAGCAGCACTTGATAGAGAGAATAAAGACTAATCAGCATGCAGACATGGTAGTAATAGTCAAGAAAGAATAAGACACATGGAGCACGGGGGGGTGAGCGCAAAATGTAGTGGCCTGACTAGTTATGCATTCAAGCAGCCTGAGGATGCGACGACAATGCTGCGACGAAGGAGGCGACAAGCAAAAAGTTCGGTAGTAACCACGGACGAAAGGGCGCGCTGCAGGTTTAGTGATGGGCTTATTATCTTCTCTCATGACTGAGATGAAGCTCAAGTGAGGTGACAGAGAAACCGTTGGTGCTGCCGTGTGGAACATAGGCTTAGATCCCTTGCGACGGGTGACACTTTGAGACAGGTGCTTTTTAGCAGCTGTTGTTGATGCTGGACAGAGACGATCCCGGGACTGGCGAGCTGGGGTCAGAGGGGAAAGAAATCAAGCCAGCATAGCTTCATTTGCTGTAGTGGATTTAGCGATCACCGGCCGACAGGAAGCAAGTCAAAAGACGGCCAGAAACAGAAAACAATTGCCGTTGCATACGACCGTCGCACGCTGAAAAACAAGTAACAAGGGCCGCAGATAATGAGAATTAGAAGATTGTATATGCAGCCGACGGTGTTATATTGCAAGCACTTGTCATCTGCACGTATAGCCTAAAGAGAAAACAAGAGAAGAAGAAAGAGCCGCGACCGCTAACTACAAATGAATGAGGGTGAGAATGGAAGGAAGACATATTGAAAAGTGAGAGATGGGGCGACTGAGACGATTGTGAGCTGTTAGCTTCTTCACGCGCGTCTCATCGCTTAATGCAAGGCATCGTGTATATACATAATGAGCATGCTTTAGGTATATATTACTTAGTTTGGCTAACAGTCGTGGGTGCAACGCTGCGGTCGTCAAAGCAGCAACTTTGAAGCGATCAACAACTACAGGGTTCACAGGGGGGGGGGGGAAGCTAGTTTGTCGGTTTGCCACTGTGAAATTTTTAACTGTGGCGGGTGCCAAAAACCCGATATTTAACGAACGACACTCACCCATTATCAGCCCACTTTCTTTCAAACCCAGGCTCAACGATTCGTGAACCTAGGGGATAATAAAACAAAGATTTAATCCAGCAAAATAAGAACACGCCTGGACCAAAACAAGCGCCTTGTGGGATGATTGAAAGTTGAGTCTCTCCCTTTGCGACCTTTTTTTTTTTTTTTACTTTCTTTTCTTATTCTAGTATTTCTTTCTGCTGTCTGTATAATTTGCTGTTGTCTTTGTTTTTACTTTCGTCCGCTGTTCCGTTTTTTCCATCCGTTCTTAGCTCCCAGCAAAAAGCCAGAGACGGCCTGTCGCTGTCCTGCCCGAATTTTTTGCCTTCTTTCTGCCCTTCTCACTGTGTTTAGTTTCCCTGTAAAATAAACTGCTTTAGCATTATTTGCTTCTTGGTCGTCCTCCTGGCAATGTATGATACAAGACCTCAAGACGACACACTGCATACCTTCCGCAACTTGCCGCTGCCAACCCTATCTGCGGTATCTACAGCCTCTGCTAGTATTATTGTAGTGCCAGTGCCAATGCCACCTGATAACACAACAACGTCGAGTCTGTCGTTGCCGCCACCTTCTTCCGAGACTCATCGTCACCTCCAACCTTACAGCCACTCGCGGTCTCAGAGCGAGGGTCGTCTCAGGATGGACATTAACAGCATCAACAACCAGCCAGAGCCGGAAGACTATCCGGCGCCGATGCATCTTCCCGGTGCAAGCGACATCAGACTTCCGTACCCAGACCATCGCCATCGGCCGCCGTCCTCTGAGATGGACTCGGTTTTAGCATCGCCGCAGAGCCATTACACGGCCTCATGTGGCCTCATAGATAGTTCCTCTCAGCCTCGTCATGTGCGCCAACACAGCAACAGCCACCCGCCGCATGACGCTATGTCACCCTTGTCCGTGGCACCGTCGTTGCATGGCTCCGATGCATCATCGCATAACCCTATGCCACACAGTCTTACCACTAGTGATGAGGTAGCAGCTCTCATGGCTCTGAGAGATCTTAAGGAAGCCTCATCGTCAAGTACCTGCCAGGCGCCGACTCCCATAAAGATTGTCTACTACCCCGAGCCATCGTCGACCCTGAAGTTAGGCGAGAGGCACCATCCTTCCTCGCCCCCAAAACCGTACCGGCGCCAGTTTAGTGACGACACTGCTAGAGGCATGTTGCATAGAGCCAGAGCCACGGCCGGTCTACGGGACATCGTGGCTGCGCGGTTCGAAGAGTCTCGTCGTCGTAACGATGCCAACACTATCGCCATGCCGCACAAGCGCAAACGAGACGATCTTCCGGGCGAAACCAGCTACGTGGAACTCGGCATCCAGCCACTTCCCAAGGTGCCCAAGCTAGCTCCGCGCAAGAAGAAGCCAGCGGATGGAATCTCCTGCTGTTCCAAGTGTGAACGAGTAGCATATACTGAAGACAATTCACTGGTGCCATGCTCGCGCTGCAAGGAGCTGTGGCACCAGCTATGCCATAGCCCCAAGATTGGCCAGGAGACTGTGGCAGCGCCCAATGGCTGGAAATGCTCGTTGTGTATCACGGAAGAGGATGCGTTGGCTCAGTATCGACAGGCCCGGCAGGATATACTGGCTTCTTCGCGTCGCCAAACTGACGTCGAGGCTCTGCGCGAGAAGTATCTTAAAGCTCTTCCTCTTGGAGTTTCTATCCGCTCACCACAGCTTGTGGGCTTTGGCCCTGGTGAAACTACCGAGGATATGGTATGTAATCATTTATTTTCCCTGTATCCCTATCACTCACTGCCTTTGTCTCTTTTTGTTTTCGACGCACCAAGTCTTTTACGCCTACATGCAGCCACAGCAATTTCCCTTGTTCATAATATTCCTACTTTTGTATTCTACTAAAGTGGCGTGATAACTAACTCTATCTGCCTGTCCGGGCTCCGCAGCGCTTTGACTATTTTTCGTCTCTTGATCGGTCTGATCAACTAGCTCTCGTGGGCTTTTGCGACAAACTACAGCCAGGTCTTCTCGCAGAGGTCTTGACGACTATTTCTGCTCGCTATTCAGATCTTGCTCTCTTTAGTTCTCCCGATTGGGCAAGTCTTGTGCCTACACCTAGCACAACATCTTCACCAGATTATTGTGGCACACCACTAGCTGCCAGTCGTGGTAAAACAGCCACCTCGCTACGCAAGAGGGTCCATACTCTTTCTAGAAAACACCTGGTCAATACAGTTGCTCTGCCATCCAAAACCGATGCCCGCATCTACATCCCGCGGCCAAACATGGAAGCGATGCGCAAGAAAGAATTGGCAGCCAAATCGGCGGCCCAACGCAAGTACTTAGCTGGGCCCGCGACTATGCCAGCCATAGAACCGTCTAAGGGCGCAACTCTTGACGACGAGGTCGATGCCCTGCCGCCAACGTGGCCAAAGCCTGGCCACGGCATATATGCGAACCTACTATCTGAAGCTGTCGATGCCAAACATATGGTCGATCCACGCGATCATATTGCATTCCATCATTTTACCGTCGACCACCAAGGTCGACTACTGCCCAAGATGGCGGTGGCGGCTCTTGTATGAGCTGGCAATGATAGGATCCTGTCATATCCCACTAACTTAACGAACGAATGATTATCGTATTTGTATTGCTATAATACCTCCCTCTCTTCCTTTTATTAACCCTATATTCTCACTCCATATTTTATCTATATTTATTCGGTTTTGTTCATTCCGTGTCTTGATTGCTACGGCTAAAAGACAGTGTAGCATAGCTTCTTCCTTTTTTTTCTTTTTATCCTTTCTTGGTATATCATTATCCTGTTTACGTGAGAAGGTTTTCGAGTTGTACTTTTTTTACTGCAAGGCCTTATTCAGGAGTTTCTGGCAATCATAATCGGGCAGCAAAGCAGTTGGGCCACAGAACCAAGATCCAGGTTATATCTAAATTTTTTTTTTATTCTTCTTTCTATTGATAATTATCTTACGATGAATATGCTAGAGATCTTCGTTTCTGAGCGCATGAATATTATCACCTTTTCTTTGAACACTTAATGAGCGTCACATTGACCGATGACTGTTTCCAGTGTCTTATCTTGTACAATATTTGCTGCACTCATGGGCTGATTATTTGTCGACGATCCTGCGACATACGGGGTATGATTCAGGACTTTATAATAGTAAGACTTCTTGGAGAGATCGGTTGATTAGGGTCTGCATGTATATAACAGCAGGTTACAGTCAGGCTGTTTGTGGACCCTCTAGAAATTAGTGGTACTACAGCAATAAACCTGATATTATAAAAACTTACCAACTCAAAACTAACGTCATGTGATTTTCATAAATATTATTGTCAACTATCATAATCTTGGTATTGTTCTGTCTGCTTCAAGTCAATGATATCACGAACTCTTTGCACTCCGCGATCGAGATGTTTGCGCTCAAGTATTACTCATGATGTGAGGCGTCGATTCACCACATTGGCTATCGAATCTTCATGCGACGATACATGCGTTACCATACTTAAAACTAGCGATGGTCGGGGACAAGCATCGTCTTCAATAAGGTCTGCAAGGCTTGTTTTCCACGGCAAAACAACATCAGATAACCGCGCATTTCTGGGCGTCAATCCACCGCTTTCCCTCGAAGGACACGACCGGAGTATAGGCAGGCTGCTCCAAGAGGCTCTCGCCATACTGCGAAAGGACGACGTAAAGGAAGCATCGGGAAGTAACTCTAGCGGTAGTAGCAATGCCTGCAATAATCGTGATACCGGAAACTCTAAGAGAGTGCCGGGGACGCCGGATCTAGTCGCTGTCACGCGTGGGCCGGGAATGAGTGCAAATCTCGCCGTCGGACTCAACGTTGCTAAAGGACTAGCTGTGGCCTGGGATGTTCCCTTCATCGGCGTAAATCACATGCAAGCTCACGCCCTCACGCCTCGTCTTGTAGCTGAACTAGGACTATCACAAACACCATCAGCCGTAACATCTGCATCGTCATCACCACCGCCACCGCAAGCCGGTATCACACCGCAAGGGGGCTCTCCGTGTCATATCACGCCCGAGTTTCCTTTTCTCACATTGCTTGTTTCTGGGGGCCACACCCAGCTCGTGTATTCTGCCAGTCTAACTAACCATCGAATCTTAGCATCTGCGGAAAATATCGCCTTGGGAGATGCTCTGGATAAGTGCGCCAGACATATCCTTCCCCCAGATGTCCTCGCTGCAAGCCCCGATGTCATGTATGGCCGGGCTCTCGAAGCTTTTGCCTTTCCGTCTCTTCGTACTAGTTCTGACAGTAGTAAAACTGTGCCAGGGGGTCTTCCTGATAAGATTGATATCGATGCTGTCAATTCATATCCATATAACCCCCCAAGGAAGCGCATCGACGAGATAACTCCCCAGAAACATCCCGTCTATGGCTGGGCTCTACGGCCGTTCCTCGCCGGCAGCAGGAAACTAGCATATAACTTTTCCGATGCTGAATCTCAAATCTTCCACCTAATCAAACGTCTAACCACTACCGCTATCACTAGCGAGCCCTGTACTCTATTATCCATAGAGGTGCGCCGCGCCCTCGCCATCGACATCCAACGCTTATTATTCGAACACCTAATCGGCCGCGTTGTGCTCGCTCTAGAAGACCAGCCCGAACTGGCCGTAGGAGTGTCAACCCTCGTCATCTCGGGCGGGGTCGCGAGTAATAAGTTCTTGATGCGTGTGGCACGTGAAATGTTGGCTGCTAGAGGCTTTCCCGGGCTCGAATTGGTCGCGCCGCCCATCTGGCTGTGTACAGATAACGCGGCTATGATCGCCTGGACGGGCCTCGAGATGTTTCGCGAGGGATATACTTCAGATCTCTCTATCCTGCCACTAAGAAAATGGCCTGTTGATCCCAATGTCAACGGCGGGATCTTAGGCGTTGATGGCTGGAATAAAGCACAATGAGTATCGATCACCACTACTAGATTTGGATATCACCACCATGTAACAATACTGTACAAAAAAAGATACCATTCACTCATATCTGGCGAGTCTAATTTGTTCCAATGTTTATATCAAGTGTGTAGCATCAATATCATAAAACCAGGCCTGTTCTTTTTGCAAGCATATCTGGTAGAGAAGCAAAAAGAAAAATAACAAAGAACAGCAACCTGTATCTTCTACCTCTCGCCATGTCCATGGCTTCCTTCCGCCCCCCCCCCCCTTAGTGTGACTTCTGTTTAGTCCAGATCCGCCGTAACGTTTGTGAACTCACCCTTCTCCAGCTTAGTTTTCCAGAAAATAGGGTTCATGTCCGAGAAACCATGCTTCACCCAGCCCGACTCCTTAATGTGGTAGAGGTTGATGTAACCACCAGAGTAAGCGTCACGGTGACCTGCGGCTAGAATACTACGGCGGCCCAGCTCCAGGGCCTCCTCCTCGGTCAACTCATACTTGTACTCGGCATCCAGTACACCGTAGGCAAACGTCTGACCGGAGCCCACGCAGAACAAGTTGCCAGCCAAGCGTGTGCCGTCAGAATCGACATAGTACAGCGCGGGGCCCTCCTCCTTGGTGACGCCAGCACACATGGTGCCCATGCTCAGGCCCCTGCCCTTGTACGAATAAACTAAGTTGGCGAGGATCTTGGAGGCAGCGGCAACGCTGATGCGCCGCTTGTGACGCAGCTCGTGCAGCCGGCACTGCATACCTAGCCAGGCCAGCCAGTACTGGCAGTCAGCGGCACCGCCAGCCATGGTGCCTAGCAGCATGCTATTGATCTCAATCACCTTTTTAACGGTCTGCGAGGCGATCCAATTGCCCGCCGTAGCACGAGAGTCCGTGGCCACGATGATGCCGCCCTGGAAACGGAAGGCAAGCGTCGTAGTACCGTGTGCAATCTTGATAGGGCATTGCGGGTTCGCGCGGTCGTCCGTCATGGCACGGAGCCAGGCATCGGGCTATATAGAGGTAATGATACAAGATTAGCAAGTTGTAGTTTCATGTCATGCAATCAGGATAGCTGGTAATGATTCTTTTCGCTTAAGGTGCAACATAGCTTCACCGAGACAGCTTGTTGACAGCTCACCGATATGACTTACGTTAGCAACAGGAGGCATGGCGAAGTTCAGCGACAGGCCAGGAACAGGAGCATCGAGGTCCATCAGCTGCATATCCTCATCAAGAGTGAGCTCGTCATCCCGTCTAGCAGCGGGCTTGCTGTACTTGGCTACCAAGGCGTCCATGGTAGGCAGTTTATTAACAGAATAAAATGATAGATCAGTGGAGAAAGCTCGATAGTAAAGGCAATCGACGGTACGAGTTGAAAGAGAAGTAAAAAAAAAAATGTTAAACAGAGTCGAGAAGCAAAAATAGGTCACAATTATTTCAGTCGTCGTGATAATGGGTGGACTATTCACCTTCGTAAAATCAGCTTGGTAACAGAAAGGCTGACCTTGGAAGTGGGCTGGCTAGCCAAGGTTAGCTAGACCGTACCAAAGCAAGCTCAGGCAGCTTCGACCTCGCGTCACCAAAAAATAGCCCCCCCAAATCAATGGCTAGAGCAAGCTTGGAAGTGGCAGCCCACCAATCGAGTTGATTGCGGAGCAGTACAATAGTGGGGAAGTTAAGCAAGGCTATGTTTGTGGCGCTATATGGGTTGAGTGGCGCTACATAACTTATCTGCTTCTTTATTTTACTAGCTACATTCACAGAATTCACGATAATATAAAAAATACCAGAAAAATCAATTCTATTCTATGTACTAGTAAGCTTATTTTTTGTTACGAATAATGTAATTATGACATAAAAAAAGTTATACAGCTCTAGTTATGATTTGAACAGATTCTGTTGATCCCCAAATGACCCCCCCCCCCCGCGGAAATTCCAGCTTCTCATTAAACAACAAAAGGAATTTGATAGAGGATAGTGTGTAAACTAATAGAACGTAAAAAAGTAACGCCGAGAATATGACAAAGAAAACACAGTGAGCAAAATAAAGCAACGCATACGACAGTATGGATACATCGTCGTCAAGCTGGCTTACATAGGCCAGCTTTTGGGTAGACGAACACAACCCAATTCAGATCGTAGATACTTCACAGTATCAATGGATCACCAGGCGATCAAGTATATAACGAAATAGAAGACAGAAGAAACAAAGAACGAGAGGATAGAAAGAAACTAATACTATGATGACATCATGAAGATAATAACAGACACGGGCCGAAAGCCCACAGCCATTGAGATGTGTATGATGGAGAAAGACAACTAAGGAAGATGCATGTAATGTAGGTTGAACTAAAGAAAAGATTGTATACTCATTTACACGACAACAAGACACCAGTCAAACCCACTCACTGTATTTAGGCAGGAGGGGAGTCCCGGCTAGTGCCTGGTCTTGAGTCGTTGCGCTTGCCTAGAAAACTGCGACGCACTTGCGATCGAGGAGACTCGCCAGAAACTTCAATAGGCACAAAGTTGCTCTTGACAGTAATGATAGCATTTTTGACTGAGATATCCTTGCTCTGACCAGAGCCAGAATCATCAATAAAGTACAGAGCCTCGCCGAGATCGGTGTCAGAAGAGAAGGTGTGATGCTCCTTGAGCTGGATCTGGAAAGCAGAATCAGGCGCGCAGTTGAACTTGAAGGACTCGTCCCACTTTATTAAACCGCTCGAAGGGGCACGATGCTTGGTCTTGCCAACAATCCTGCTCTTAGGGCTGGTTTGAACAACAGTAACATAAACATCTTGGCCAGATTCGAAGCCTGACGCAGAGATGATGTTGAAAGTGGCAACGCCAGCACCGGCAGGCATAGTGCTAGTAACGGAAGCGGCACCAATGCTCTTGGTACGGGTGTGACTCAGAGAATTGCCATTGGTTGAGCCATTGCTAGGGGTCACAGGGCGCTGGCCATTCTCTAGGGTATCACGACGCAGAGCAGCACCAGGGGCAGGGCCTTTAGGAGACTCCTCACCTGGCATAACAATAGCAGGGACGTCGACAAGAGTAGACTGGTTCGAGGCAGGCTCTTCCTCACGCTTGGAACGGAAACCACGCTTGATGAACGAAGCACCCTTACCAACACCAGAGACAACACCAGTACCAACAGCACCGACAGCCTTGATGGGAACGCCACCGACGCCAGTAAGGATTCTAGTGGGAGCACCAATCATAGTACCAGCAAATGATGAAGTGCCTTGGCGAGTACGGGTGATGTAATTAGGACGGAACAGAACACGAACGATGACGTGGCCATTGTCGCCATCAAGAACAATTTTCTTTTGCATAGGACGGAAAGGCTCGAGGTCAGACAGGTCAATCTTGCCAGCACCCAGGAAGTCAGGCTTGTCAGCAAAATCATAGTCGAAGATGTTGACAACGAAATTACAACCAATACGGTCGGCGATGGTGCACTCAAAGTTCTCGTTCCAGACAGGGTTCAGGGTCTTCTTGATAGTCTTCGACTTGTAGATCTCGAGACCGTTTAGCTCAAACTTAGCGAAAGGGTCACTCTTTCCGTTGCGGTCAGCAGCGGGCAGGTCGTGGCCACTGACTAAATCAACGCGCATAGTTCCCATGTTGTTGATGCTCTCCTGGGGATCCAGGTCCATCTTGATAGGGATATACTTGAGGCTGACGCGGACGGTGCTGATCTTTCCATCTTCATCTTTGAGTTTGAGTGTAGTCGGATTGTTCAGGCACTGCTTGAGGGTATCAAGTGTGTTACCGGTGAGCTGAGACAGAGTATCCTCGTGATCAACCTCCTCTGCCTTGTCGTTCTTTTCAATGACACGCAGGGTGAGGCGAGAGAAATCAAGCTCACGGACAATGCAGTCACCTATCTCTTCAAAGGTGACGGACTTGCTGCGGGCAGTAGAAGAAGTGTACGAAGGGAAAGCCATGTCGTCAACAAAAACTTGTAGACGAGTGTTGGCGCGAGGCAGTTCGGCATCCATCAAACGGAAGATTACTAGACCAGATTGGTAGCGCAGGAGCTCCTGGGGAGTGAGGCGAACCTTGGGGGGACCTCTGGGAGTGCTGGGCGTCATAGGCGAGTTGGGCGTAGAAGGAATATCCAAAGAAGCACGTCCATTGATAGGGGCAGCAATTTCAAGGGTAGTGGTCTTGATAGCATCTCCATTGCTAGTGGGACAGTTGGTAGTAGTTCCGTTGCTTTCGGATTGCTTGACGGCTTCAGCAGCTTCCTCCTCAGCGATCTTCTTTTCCTCAGCCTCTTCCTCGGGATCAGCGACATTAATGCAAGGGAAGAACGAAGCAGTGTATATCAGATTGCCCTTAGTGACACCCTTTCCATGTAAACGCAAACCAGCAGTGATTTCCTTCTTATCGTCTCGGACTAAGTACTCTCCATTCTCATCCTGAGAGATGAAGTCACTAGTGCTAATTTCGACCAAGCCGAGACTACGGTCCTTACCCATCTTCTCGGAATCCATGACCTCAAGCGCCAAACGTTCGCGATCAGAATGGACAGGGACGTAGAGGATCTCGTTAAATTCGGGATTCAAGTCGTTCATGAAGGTAACGGTGCGAGCTCTCTCAATGCCAGTAAGGAGGACACGAACATAGGGATCAGACTTGCCAAGAGCTTCGAAGTTGCGCAGATCCGTAGCACGCTTGAAGTGGAGACGCATAACACCGATAGGGGTCATGTATCCACCAGTACCGCTGAGAACACCAGAGATTTGGACAGGGCGCCATTGTGCACGAATCTTGACACGACCTGTTTGAGCGCCAGAAAGATGGAACCAATCCTTGCTATCTTCCATACACTTGAGCAGATCATCTAGCTTGATCTGATACTTTCCGAGAACCTGGTCGCCAGTAAGATCACGGTCGTCCTTGATCGTGAGACCCAGCTTAGCGTGTTTGCGGTCAGTGATTAGGATTTCTTTGGTGCCGTTGTCCCAAATGGGGTTGTTAGTGCGTTTAAGCTTCTTGGTAGTGTGGATGTCACGTCCGTTGAGGTGAAGAACGGCGTAGGGGTTTAAGGCCCCGACTAGAGATTTGGTACCATCCAGATCCTTGGCCTGCTCAACAGTGTAGCTGAGAATACCTTGTGTAGATTCGGGGTACTCCTCTTTACCATCGGCGTTCTTGACAGGCTCCAGAACAGGAAAGAAACGAAGGTCGCAAGCGATCATACCGCGAGCCTTGCCATCGTGACGGACTTCAAGACGCAGGTTCTCGTGGACGGTCAGCTCCTGCAGATTTTCCAAGGCGAAAGAAGCAACACCAATTTGCTTATGCTTGCGAATATCATTGTGGTCGAAAATAGCAATATCCAGAGAGTCAGTGAATGAAGACACAATGATGAAGTGGGTTTCGTTCCAGCGAGGGTCAGAGGTATCGTGGGCAACCTTGGTGCGGGCGAGCTCTTGGCGTTTGCTGAGGCTGATGCTGGCGTAAGGATCGATTGTACCACCAAAGTCACCGGAAGTCTTGAGACCAAATCCACGGTGTAGAGTAATGGCAACAACACCAATAGCCTGATCGACGGGTGTACCAGCGAGCATCTTAGCAATCTCAAGAGGGAAGACATTAGGGGCGTACATCATGGGGGCCAAGTTTCCGTGGATCTGCTCCAGGATGAAAGACTCCAGACCGGGAATAAAGTTGATATCGAAACCGAACATCTCGCCACCCAGGGGCTTGCACACATAATCAATGGTAGGGCGCTCCAGGAAGCACATCTCAATTCTTTCCACGTGAGGGAAAGGAATCTGTAGCTTAACCTTGAGACGCATGATACCAGAAAATGCCATATCCTCAACAATTACATCCAGACCCTTGCTAATCATAGCTTTTCCGACGCGAATCTCCAGAACAATCTTGGGGTTAGTCTTGTTCTTGAGCTGGCGAGCAGTCATATCAGCAGTGTCATTGGGAGTGAAGCTAAAGCGCCAGTCCATGATGACCAGGTCGTCCTCAACCTTGGGGTAGGTCTTGACATGCTCCATGCGGGGAGGCTTCGAGCCAAGAGTGAAGGTCTTGAGCTTCAAGCTGTCTAGGAAGTTGGGGGTAGCAGAGCTCAAAACCTGGTCAACTGAGTTAATGATAGTTTGAGCGAGAACGGGCTGGTAGATAGGCCAGAACTTGACCAGGAAAGAGTTGATCCATTCCAGGGACTCAGTATCGGTCTCCAGTCTCTTTAGTGCCATTTCACGGACGATATCATCTCGAAAGTTCCGACGGACACGGCGAATAGATGTGCGGTAGTATGTAGAGCAAGCAGCCATAAGAATCAAAACCCATCCAATGCTACCGCCCAAGACGGCAACGATCCAAGATGACAGGCAAGCAAAAACAATGATTGCAGCATTGTGATACCAATCTAAGGAAGGTGTTACATAGCGGTTAGCGTGGCTGTGAGGGAGGGGGGGGGGGGGGGGGAGTAAAATAAGACGAGACATTTGAAAGTGAGAGCCAGTAAGTATTGATATTCGGTTCACATGAGCGGGTACAACACTTGGACTACATCCGTCGATATGTATGAAGACATGGGCATATACATATTCACTTACCACCGTAGAACTGGTCTGGAAGATTGCCCTCCAGAACAGTTTGATGATCTAGAAGATCCTGCTCATCTGGGTCATCAGAGGGCCAACCAAAACGGGGGGCCCATCCGGTGCGTGTGAAGGGTTGTTCAGCCTCGGCATCTTCTTTGCTAGTGTCAATAGCGCCAGCAGTAGTGGGCTCAGGAAGGTCAGCGACGGGAGCAGAGCCATCGTCGTTCACATCGCTAACAAGCGCAGTTCCTTTGTCACGCTTCAAGCCTTCAGGAATAGTCTATAGAGAAAAGCGATGGTCAGCATACTCGGGAGAATTAGGATAGCTTAAGCGATGCCAGCACAGTAGCTCGATTGCTAGCAAATATCATACAAGTATATTAATCTATGCGCACGTCCCGATCATCCAACATGCTGGCCAAATAGTATTAAAAGTGGTCGTATTGGGTAGCGGCAGCAATAGCAGCAGAAAATAGCTAGCTAGCTGATACAAACAAGTCTCCAAGCGCCACTTTAGCCAATGAATAGCTCACCGTACTGCTTGCTAGTACGGCGATCTGCAATGGGGCTTTGAAGCTCCTGGGGTCTCCAAGAAGGAATGGCACAGCACAGCACGATACAGGAGAGACAGGGACAGTAGCGACCGGCGACGTAATGATGAAATGATGAGGTGGTAGCAGAGACGAAGAAAACTTACTTCTTGGACCTGGCGGCGCTTTTCTTCCACGCTCGCATCAGGATCAAACTTGAACGCGGGAATGTTTGTAGTAGCAGCAGCGTCGACAATGGCTTTTTGCGCGTCATCGGCAGTGACATTACTGTTCGGATTTTGAGCCGCCTGGATAGCGTTCTGCTGCTTGAACTCGGCAGCGGACATGACGAGCAACGGAGCTCAGCAAAAGGGCTTTTTTCCCTTGATTAAAAGTATAGATGTAGCGATGGTGGTGAGAAGCTAACACAGGGTTCTATTTGAGTGAGCTAAAGGCATGTAGACGAAGGCTTGTTTAATTTTCGCGTATGATATGGAGTGCGATGCAGTAGTCCCGTCCCGTTGGTAGGTTAGGTTAAAGTCGTCAAAATGATTCCGTAGGTCGATAGTGTACGGAACTAAGCTCTAGGCGTCAATTCTCTAATTTGGATCAAACCGATGTCGATGAGGTGATTCAATTGCTAAAGATGCCGGATATTAAAACAAGAAAAGATTATAGAAATCGAGGACAAAGAAAACAGCTATGGGGGCAGCTGGTTAAAAGAGAGACATAGGTAATGGGCAGATGGCGCCTTGTCTTTTGAAGCTAGCCGTCTGAAGATAAGCAACGGCGAGGGATGCGACTGCAGCAGAGACACAAGACAATGAAGCTCAACACAGCGCAGCGAGTTTTCTTCCAGTATGAGCGTTAGTAGAAACTAGAGGACGCTTAGAAGCACAAAGCCCAAGATAAAGAAGAAGACAAGAAAAGGAAAAGCGGGAGAAAGATGGACAGCGGGGGAGGGGGGCGGCTGGTACAAGTACTAACTGGGAAGCGAGCAGGGCCACTGGCAGCCAGACAAGCTGATAGAGAATAGCTTAGTGGTGGCAGCAAATCAAGCGCTCTCCAGACTAACTGATGCAATGGATGATGGGATGTGTTCGCTGCAGGCGCTAGTTTGCAACAGTTAGCTAGCGGGGACCGGCAGAGTAAGAGATAAATAGTAAATAAACCAAGTCGCAAGATCACCACAAGCAAGCAAACAAGTATGTAGCACCGAAAATCCCAAGTAAAGTACAGCGTGGACAAAATTGCAGCATTTTTTCTTATTATTTTTCCTCATCGCAAATTTTCTCTATTTTTCTCGCTAATGAATTTTTAGCTTGGTGCATCCCTCAGCTCCAGCTTCTTAGTGTGAACGAACCAGACGCAAGCAGAGGCTTGCGATGGATTATGGCGCCGGGCTTGTTTGGTCATGAAGCGGCGATAGCAGCAAAAACAAATTGAGTGACGAACTACGCTATCCGGTTCAGTGTGCGACAGAAATTACGGGGGTTAACAAGGGTATTATATCCTAAGAAAATATAAGAAAAATTTAAAATTTAAAATTTAAAAAAATAAAAAAAACTGAACCACGAAGGATGATAGATGAACCCAATAAAAGCATACAATATCAATCTCACGATTATTCGCGTTGCAAACAGAACAACTGACGAACGAGATTTCGTAGAAATCAACAGAAGGAACAGGCTTATCTTTTGCCCGTCAATCGCATATGGTCAAGATGGAAAGCTACGGCCTTATGCCGGTGTAGACGTGCCTGGCTTTCAGGAGAAGAAGGAAAGTGTGCTGCGACTCTACCTGAGCAAGTAAAGTTGCATTTCAGGTAGTTCGCAGCTATCTGGCCTCTCCTTTGCAGACTCTGTCTTTCTACCTAGACAATGAATACTCTTTTCGTTCCAATAATTACTTTCTCATCTTTCACTTTCAGGCCGTTGTCCGTCGTCATTCTCTTCCCTGCACCATCATCAAATTCCCCTAACAGGATATCTGATCAGCAGTCATGATACTATATTCATCTACCGGGGCTATGCACCTGGGAGCTATCTACCCTTGGGCACAGCAAAACGAAAGCTTTCCGCCAACTGAATCACCCAGCAACAACAGCAAAGCAAAGCAACAACCAAACAGCTCAGAATGGCATTGCATAGAGTCAATGGCACATCTACTGCTTGCTGTCGGAATGACAGGATCGCGCATGGGCGACAAGTCAGAATCTACATTCGCGAGCTGCACTTTATCTGTGGCACGCAAGCCAACTGGCGGCATCTCAACCAATTGCCCTACGCTTTGCTTTACCTTCCATCCAACTGATGCTATCTTATTACTACCTCTGCTCTTTCTGCTTAGGCTAGCCCAGGGGCAGCAATGGGAATGTCAGGGGCTCGAAATGCCGCGTTGCTCGCTTCTGGGGAGCTTCTCACCCTTTTGCGCTTGATCGGCTACTATTTAAAGCCTGGCCTCTGCTAATATATCTTTTGATAGTGAGCGCCATTGACATCAGGGCTTCAAAGACCATATTTGCGGTCGATAAACGGACAGAGATCAGGCACGCATGGTCGCACAGATACTAGATAGCTGTCTGTGGGCAGTGTAGCCCGTCTTCGCAACCAGTGGATGCCAATAACACCGACAAGGTCCTGTTGATTAGCCATCAGAGGCCTCCCTCTTTCAACATCTCATTTGCCTGGATCCTAATCTCGGGCAAATATTGTCACCAAAGAATAGATGAAACTGGGAGTGACCAACGAGCCAACAGCTTCTTTCACGTCTTTTTTTTTTTTTTTTTCATTTAGATTGATTCCCAAGGCTCGCCTGCTATCGATCGGGCTCGGCGCCTCAATATTACTGAGACTGAGACCTTGGTCTGTCCCAGCCCAAGCATCTCGTTCTAATTACACAAGATCAAACTTCTAGATGAGTCCCAATACTCAGCTTCCTATGGCTCTCCATTTCCAATGTTGTTTTAGTAGCTGCATATGATAAAGCAATCTTCACATTCCAACCAACAAGCTATAGCCAACGGCTCATATTTTCTCTCTCCTGCTTCAGGGTTACAGGCGCCCTTTGGTGTATCAACATCATTTTTCAGTGTCGCTACATGACGCCTTCAGGGAAGGGATCGCTCAATCGCATACACACTCATGTATCGCGGTCGTCCCTCTTTTGTCTCCTTCCGCCGCCCGACTCCTTCTCCTCGTCCCTCCTCCCTGTGTAAATTGGTATTACCCGTCGACTTTCATGATCAACGAATCAGCCGTTTTGTTTTGCTGGCCGATTAGCCGGGGTCTGGTGTGGATCTGGATGGCTACTAGCTCCATAGTTCAGGTGAGCAGGGATTCTTCTAGAGTACGCATTTCCTTTAGTGTTTTCTCAACGACGTCGTTAGTAGGCTGCCGCCGATCTCTTAATATGACGCCATGTTTTCTGGGTAATTTTTGCTCTCCCTCAATGTATATCTAGCAGCGGCCCGTCTCATTGTATCATATATTCACCGGCCTTTATAGCATTAGTATATATAGTATGTGTGTATCTAATACTTAGGGCAACAAATGCATGTAAGTATGTTGATGGGATGGCTAAAAACTGCTGGTATGTATAGATGTAATTGCATACACGGAAATGACGTACTACCATACGCGGATTATTGCCACACCGACATCACTCATATACGTTCATGCTCCACCGGCGTGCGTCTGAAGCTGAACCTGCTATACGGATGGGTAGAAACAACACCTCGGAAATTGATGTACGATCGCTTGTCCAGAGGACAGCTTAGCTAACTATATAATAGGTCAGTATCTTCATAGTTCTAAAAACTTAACAAGATCAATGGTTTAAATTAAGATAAAATACCTACATAATAGGCCCTAAAGATAACTCAGTACCTCTACTGTCAATCTTCCAAGCCAACAAGTGGCTGCGCTCTTTTTGGTGCCTGAACCTGATTCTTGAGTATTTGTGTCCGTCCCATATGCAGGTCATGCATATATATGTAGGGTGTCTTTATTTTTATTAAATCAAAGGGTCACGATACCAACTCTACCACGGTCATCATTCCACACTTGGAGAATCCCACAATCAGCTAAGCTAGAGATTATATATCGACGCCCATGGATTTCATTATTAGACAAAAGGGCTATAACTAGATATTGGCTACGACGGCCTTTTTTTTTGGGGNGGGGGGGGGGGGGGGGTTCCTGTAACCCTACTGATTCAGTCGTCTACAACGCCGGGATACGACGTTTCATCACTGGTGGCCTCCAGAAACAAATGGAGTAGAGTAATATAAATTTCAGCACTGAACATAGTTAGTACTGGTAACATGTTATAAGCATCTCAAGATGTGCGGAACGGGATCTAGATATTCCATCATCATGAAGCATATTATCTGCATACAAGGTACTCAGACAAGCCGCGCTCGCTCGCTTAGAGACAACTTCCACATGCACATTCATTGCTAAGGTACGATGCACAGCGATGTGCTTATGGGCCACAATCGAGTTAGAGACTCAAACTATGCCGTGGAACTGTATGTTTTCCTATTTGCTAAATGTCTATTCCTTGAGGTATAAATCATAGTCTGTAGCATCTGCTCTTCTGGGCTTATATGGCTTGCGTGAATAAATTACTTCATTACCCCACGATCGACAAGCTGCGACCCGATTATGACATGCCGCAACGCCCTAAATGACAGCCAAATAAAGGGTGGCAAATCGCTATTACTACGACAATCATTTACATACTAGACGACTACGGCTTGTCTTATATTGGAGCGGGCTAAAGAAAGAGATGTAATAAAGACGCCATCTATAGTCCACCAAAGCTATTCGGGGCTCAAAGGTCTCGGGCCAATTCAATAGCCTTCTTCCTTCGATATTTCGCGTATGTTCTTACTTCTCCGGTGACGAACTTTCTGGGATGTCCTCGGGCTAGAAACAGAGGTGGAATTTGCGAAATCACGTCGTTTAGCGTGCTAGTAGTTTCGAACTCCCTTTAAGCCATCATCTCAAAGTTTCACACGTATTAGAGGATAAATCAAGGGAATGCGGAACTCAAATGTCGGCAATGCATTCCGCTCTGTTGGCCGGCCAAATAATATATCATTTTCAAGAACATCCTAAAGAGCAGTCTAATATAGTGGGCTAGACACCAAGTAGCTAACCCTAGAAGTAATACCCTTATCAGTCCTTATCTACTACTAGAGACCACAGGCTTTCCTTTTTTGTAAATTTAATGACAAACCTTCCTTCTTTTCACAGCAAAATTTCCAATCGTATACAAGTTGGTGTCCAGACTTAAGGGGCCCATTACTACCAAATACGTAGTATGGCCAAGCCAGATGAATAAAGTCTGAAGAACTAATAATTTCCCTAAGCAAGAGAACTTGCTCACGCTGTAGAGCATACACACCAGTTTTAGCTCGAACTAAGCTACTCACTGAGATACAAACTGGAGAATAACGTATTTTACCCCCCCCCCCCCCCCCCCAAAAAAAAAAAAAAAGTCCACCTTATCCACACAACATGTCTTGGCAGCCACCTCTCCTCCTTACACGCACACACACACTCCTCCATGTTCCTACACAAGGGACCTAGCAGTAAACTAACTAATGTTGTCTTTTGATATTTCTAAAAGCTAAATGCTAAGGAATCTCTAGTCTATATAGCTCGACGGACCATAGGACTTGTTGACGCGTCACCAACCTAGTACATTATGCTGATACATATGCCATGAACGGTCTGACGTCTTAGCAGCAGAAGTAGAGAAGAATAGTTAGGGGGAATAGCGCCTATTCTGATATTTCAGAGCAGAGAAGCAGCGATGTTTGCCATGTCTATTTTCTAGTTTTATACTGGTTTTTACTTGGACTACATCTTTTTTTTACTCATTACTCGATTAGATGTTAACTGTGACGAGAAGTTAGACTGCTTACTTAGATATGATCTTGATGCTAATCATTTTTCTAGATTTCAGCTCTACAAGGAAGCACCATTCGTCAATTTTTTAAGATTTTCTTTTCCTCACTGTTCCTACCTGGTATCCATCTTATCTTCTCAACTTGCGGTAATGCTGTTTTTCTTCAGCTTAAGTTATCTCCTATAAATCGAAATGTAGATTGACTAAGTGATTTAGAAACGAATTAACCTACTAGTCGTACTCTAGCCTCACTAATTACAAGCAGCCGGCTAGTAGTGGAATCGTCATCTTATTTTTTTTCTCCTTGAGAGGCTGAGTATCTTGCAAAGTGTGCTTGGCTGATAAAGCTGACACATGGGACTCTAATAAACGATTTCTACCTGCATAAATCGAGTCCATATCGCTACATACTAGTTCTAGCAGCATATCGTATCACAGTTGCTGCAAGCCACAGCAGCCAACATTCCGCTCAAAAAGAAAGAATCGATGGGCTTTCGTCAATATATAGCAACTAACCGGGAAGCATATAAGTAAAGTGTAAGGCCAAGGCAGCCCTTTATATTTCAAGTAGTCGATCACTTCCGCTCACCTCCTCTACCCACCAAAAAGGACAACTAAACCGGATTTAGTCGGTGAAGGACTATTCATATCTATGCAAAGATGCTGTACAATATGAGATAGGTCAACCAACATGATACGGAACTTAAGGAAGGCTTATACAATCTTTATTAAAGGGTCACACTGATACATGCATTGCATACGACATGCAATATAAGACAACAACACCGCCAGAAATACCAATCAAGTGAAAAAATTCATGAGCAGGTTCAAATGCGGTATTGAGTTCCTTGTTAGTCGACTTACTATGTTTACCTAGAACTTACGCTGTGTTGTCATACTAAGTAGTTTCGTTTGGAAGCGCTGCTCCTGGAGGCTGTGATCTGCCACAGCATGCAATGTGCTCCCTTATTTCTCGTACTTTCTTTCCCTTTTTCCGCTACGTCTATCTGTATCATTCACTCATAAAGGCGATTATAATACTTGTCACGTAGCTAGACAAAGTAGCTCCTGGTTATTGAACCTCCCATTCTACTTCGTATCCTCTTATAACTCTACGTTAGAACTGACATCCTAAACGGGGGAATTAATGGCAATGCTCTCTAGTATATACCAATATACACTTCTTCTCTAAAAAATCGATAAATAAAAAAAGACTGCGGTAGCAGCCAAGACTACGTACCTTTGCGTCTTGTGATATGCATGCAAGCTGCAGTCTTCATTTTTCCCTTTATTATAAGTTTTTTTTTTTGGTAACCAGCCTCTTGCTTTTATGTTGTAGCCGGCTACGTATCTCATAGTTGACGTGCCCAGTCATATGTCGTTCTATCGTTTAGTGTCTTTGTCTTGGCGCATAACCGAATAAATTTCAGCTAAAAACGGCCACTTTGGTATGCAGAGCTTGGCGACAGCTTCAACATCTAATGAGTCAATATCAAGGTTGAACTTTTAGATTCTTTTTCGATTCCTAGTCGCATTCTAGAATCGTGTATAATATCATCTAGCATTGATCCTAGCTGTCTGT
The DNA here is from genome assembly GCA_001640655.1 of Endoconidiophora laricicola. Taxonomy (NCBI): domain Eukaryota; kingdom Fungi; phylum Ascomycota; class Sordariomycetes; order Microascales; family Ceratocystidaceae; genus Endoconidiophora; species Endoconidiophora laricicola. The sequence continues at coordinate 25,915 of LXGT01000246.1, read as the reverse complement.
TAGCTTTTCAGACTGCTTCTTTGGTGCACAAGAAAATTCGAGAGTATTGCTCTACGCTATAACTTATTGTTAGATATATGTGTCCGCTTGATTTTTATTAAACCTCAGAATTCCTAGGCGACTGCCAAATGCCAAATCTGGCCATAAGGCACACAACTTAGCAAGGCGTGCTTTGTTAAATATCAATAATGACAGCACCCGCTAATCACTCTCGTATCATAAGTTGCCATTCTAACAGAGATAGAAAGCCCATAGCATCCACCAGTTTACGGTAAACCCATTCTTCATGTCCCTGATTGCTACTGCTAGTACTGAACTATGCATGTCAAGTACGTTACATGAACATTACTACACCAAGGCTGTGTGGATTCAGGTTTGTATATATAAAATTTGCTGGTATCTTTGTAGTTCTAGAAACTGAGTAAGATATAAATCGCTGCCCAGTTTTGCATGAGTGAGCCATGCTCAGTCAATTGCAAGTGTATAGACATGTCTAATGATATAAGTACTAGGAATTGTATCAAATAAATGCACTATACTTATACAAATATCATACAACCCAACCAATATCATACATCAAAACCACCCACTTAGGTGATATATACATAACTTAGTACACAAGTTCAATCATACAAAACTCAGATGTGTCTTGACGTGCTCGATTTGTCGCCATATTTGACGTACATATGCAATATAAATACTATGACAATAACAGTTAGAAAGTTTATAACATTGGCTCTTTATAGGATAACCTTAAATGTTAAACAGGGAAAACGAGACTTCTAGATAGCCTAGACATAGTTGGCCATTCAATGGCACTACATAGGAACATTTAATATATGTTAAGGTATCCGGCAATGCTAATAAGCTTGATCGGGGGTATAGTTGAGTGGAAAGGTAGATAGGGTAGAACATAAACCGGCGTCGGCAACTCCAGATAACTCCAAACAGGGTATGCGAAATAAAAAGAAACAAACATTATCCGAACCAAAGCCGAAGTTATAACGAATAAACATAAGGGAATAAAGAAGACAAAAAATGCTTAGTATCCAAAACTATCGTGTTGATGGACGGGGCACCGTCCTGGGTGCTTCTGAAACCAGGCTCTGATACATCTTAGATGGAAGCGGCATAGACATTCAAGTCTAGCCATCTGCTCGCCCGACTCGAATTCTTCAAGACAGATAGTACACTCAGCAGAATCGACACAATCCTTCTCTGTTGCGATATATGGGAACATCCCTGTACGGCGACCTGCTAGTGAAGGCCCACCCGAATTGGCCGTGTGGTTGCCGTCTACATTAACTCCATCTCTAGATACTAGGGAGCCCCGGTATGCGCTATGCGATGTTATGCACTGCGTAATATGTGCTTCACGGAGCTCTTCGAAGCTAGGTAGCAGACGTGACGGCAATTCAAGATGGCACACGGGACATTCATCCTCTTCTGCCAACGGAGGAGGCGGTGGTAGGCTGCGATGGTGGTTGTAGTGTGCTATGGCTGCAGCTGCAGATGACACCGATGATGATGAAGGGCCACCATTCTCGAGTAAAGACTGATATCTTTGCGATAATCGCACGGCTGCACTAGATTGGTAACTTGATCCATATGGAGGGTGACCATGATAAGCACGGGAAGAAGAGCCACCGCTGTTTGGAGTGTGCTGTGGTCCGATAAAAGGGTCAACTAAAACCGCCCAGATGTACTTCGAGATATCCGAGATGCTGAAACTCACCACAGTGGCACTGCGACCACGAGACGTCTCCATACCCGACGACCCTGCCGAGAAATGCCGGCTGCCAGTGCCACTGTGCGACCGATGGTGTGTCCGAGGTGTAAACTGGCTCGGTGACTGTGGTAGCGGTAACGGCGGTGTTGTATTAGGGTCTGGGACACATGGATTGCAAAGACGGACGCGTTCACCTCCAGACAACGTCGGTGAAGAATCGTAGTCGTTCCAGTGAGGTCCAGTTTGGCCGGGAGGCCGTACGATATACTGGTAAGGGATTACAATACGATGGGGAGAACACGAATTGCAGACGACTCTTCCACACTTTCTATTTGGTTGTTAGACTAAGTTCCACATAGGATGGATGGCATTATACGTGTTGCGTATGGTACAACATACCTGCAGTGATGTTTGCGAATAAAGATACTGAACTGGCTGGAGCAAATAGGGCAGTATGTCGCCTCAGCGTCTGGCTGCCAACGAGGAAGCACCAACTCTGGCGACTGCAATGTACGGTTTGGTCTAGTATTATCGGGAGTTTGGGGAACGGTGTTTAGTGCTTCCCGGAGAAGTACTACTCGTTGTCGGTTCGTGGTTCCCGAAACTGGCACGGCCATACGCTCATTCATAGTCGAAATTGAAGGTAAGGCAATACCTGGCGCCTGTTGCGATGATGAGCTTGACGGGGTAACAGGGGTGGGTGTGGGTTCCTGAGGAGGCCCTACGAAAACTCCTGTATTAGTCTCCATAACGACAGAAGTGGCCGTAGTTTTTTGCGATGTTTCGACGTTTTGATGTGAGTCGTCAGGGATGTTATCAGCGTGAGGGGTAGTAACTGTCGGCTCGGCGGTGGCACGTGCCGTTGGTGCATCAGCAGCCAATAAATTCACAGAGTCAGCAATGCTTGACACGTTCGTATTTTCCAGCTCAGAGACAATTTGCGCCAATGTATTATCTTCTTCTCTGATGTCAGGTGGTGGCGTAGAAGTTGGCGCGGTAGATTGAATGGCTGACAGTGAGGGGCCAGCCTCAACCTCAACCTCGTCCTCGTACAGCCCCTGGGGACGCGGGATATCATGCGAAGGGCAGTCATAATATCGCGAACACTCGCCGTCAGGTAAGCCTTCGGTGCGCCAAGTACACGACTCTAGGCGGGCTACATCGGAACCTCCATCAAGTGCATCACGTTCAGGTATCAGGGCGTCGGGATTCTCGATCGACGATTCTATGGCGGGCGGGTTGGAGAACAGCTGTGACTCCATCAGGATACTTGGATGAGGCCGGCTAGGCTTTTTCTATGGTAATATTAGCAGACTTGCTGTGTCGCAAAAGGCGTAAAAAGGCTATAAACACCTCAGAACTGAAGATAAAAAAGATGTTAAAGCGCAAGTCGCAAATGAGGTTGAGTCGCTTGAATTGCGGAGCAGTCTGGAGTGGCAGCAAGTAGATAGGTTTCTTGATTGCAATGAAATACTACTCTAACTAATAGCTTATGCTACCGCTTTTTTGAAGTCAAGTACTAAGCTACTTGCTTATGACGTGAGATGGCTAGGGTTATGTCCAACCAAAAAAAAATCGATGCAGTGAGTGGGCGGATTGATAGGCGGGAGGCTGGCCTGTGCAAGTCTGTCAACTGAGAGCAGAAACAAACACGCTGGAATATATAGGATGATGAGCGGAATCGACAGCGTATAGAAGTGGTTTCTGGTGAAGATGATAGAGAATTTCTAGAGGCAGTATGATTACCTTTGATAGATAAGTAATAACTTTTTGATGGTATTGTTATCAACCAAAGCCTTCTCCAACTCGTCACTAATCATACCAGGGGGGGCTGTTATCAATCCGATCATGTGGGTCTGATACCCTTCAATTGATAATTCAATGTGGCGCATCTATTTGTGGCGTTTATCTATTATGTGTGGCGTACAAAGACTCTACTATGTATGTTAAACACAAATGAGCAGTTCGTGGAAAGAGTAACTAAACTATGTTCGTATTGAACAACCATTCATACACGATCTGAAAGACTACCCGATAGCCCATCTTCGCCGGGCCTAACTCGCTCAATCCTGCTTCGGTAGGGCTCACCTATCGCGTTATATTTCTCTATAGTAAGCTAGGACTCGCCTAGCCATTTTCATATATCTAGAAACGGAATAAGCTTAATGATTAATAGAAAAAATTTAATGAATTCTGCTCTATTTTTTTTTCTTCGTCCTAATACAGTTTATCTGCTAGATGCCCATGTTGACGATAAACCCTATCACTAGGGTAATTATTAGTACCAATTCACTCTTCTTATAAGGATAATTTAGGCACTCCGATGCCAACTTGATGAATATATAATCATCGAAACATCACCATTGTCAATATACATCTTTTTATCTAACTCTGCTACAATATTATTCAAACTATTTGTTTATCCTAAGCATCTACTGATTAAGTAAACCCTTGCTGCTTCCTACTTTAACAGGTCTTCTGTCTTGTAATAGAATTCATTGTTAATAATATAACATTCATACCATCGTTAATCTGCATCTTTTGGCTATATCTTTCTATTTTTTATATCATGTCATCTTCCCTTCTCATATTTGGTATTTATCTTGTGTTGTATTTGTGACGATGCTATAAGGATTGAGCTGTCACTCTAGCCGCCGTAACAATATTTAGCATTTATAAAAACACATAGCCTGGCGTGCTCTGAGCATGCTAATTTACGATGTAATATGTGAACTCCTCGAATAGCGGAGCCCTTGTCACGAGAAGGAAGAGCGAGCCCTTTTTCATTCAAGTAATGACTCGTTTTTATAAAAGAATAAATCTCTAATATTATGAAGTTAAGGGATTTATAAAGACAGTCCCAGTAATGAAATTGATTCATGGGCACTAATATATAATACATAACATTCAAATGAAAATCGGAACACGAGCCTACTGTCTGGGTTCTCATCGTTATATCGTGAGTTCACTGTATTAAACGGCACTACAAACGGGGTTTTTAGTTGGCATTCAATTTTTCAATGACACACATTCTCCTGTGTAGGTCCGCACTCAGCAAATGAAAACCGAATACAACTGTAAGATGTTGAGGTTCGATTTCCCGAGAGGGAATGTTGGCATATTAGCTTAAAAGATATCTTCATAGTTCCAAACTAAACGAGATTATTAAACATATTTTTTTTTTTCAGTATTCAACGCAACCAATATAGAGCTACTACATATTAACAGGGTAGAGTTAAACACACACAGTACACTTTGTCTTTCAGCTACTAGTTTTAATTGTAGATCTGTGATAGCCGTGAAGTGGGCTTAGACTCCGGCGAAGTAACTTGACATGCCTTTCGCTTATGTGCACATTAACAGGAGAAAATGTTCCTAGGAAGAGCCTGCCACCATATGGCCTACAGTGGGTACACAGTAAGTGCATCGACGCATTATGGGCGTCGGGACCGAGGGTTGTGGTAGTATTACTGTTAGTGGTACTAATTTTCGCGCTGTCCTAGGTGAGGCAGAGCCCCGAGTTATGACGATCTAGAGATGGAAGAAACGCGAGCACATTGTACTTTGTGTGTATTAGTGGTCTCATTGAGGTTCAAGATATCAGTAGCAGCACGCACGTTAGCTGGATATCGGTGTTCGGAATGTGCGGGATAACGACATGGTAATCGTTTCTATAAGTGAGTTGCTTGGGCAACATCGGCAGCAAAAGTGTTTTAACCGAAACATCGTGGTACGTACGTTGAGATCCCAGCAGGTTCGTGGGTAGCACATCATTACCTAAACAGGTGATATTTCCCAATTTGTCTAGCGCAGACCATGATGGTAGAATTGAAAGACACAAAGGTTCGGCGTGGAAATGGGCATGTCGGGCATTAGCGTCATTTTGCAGGCCAGGGTCTATCTAGGCGAACTGCCGAAGCTAGGAAGCAGTAATGGGCAACAGCGGCAGATATAATGAAGATGTAAGAAATATTAGATTCAGTTAACCGGTAGTGGCCTTGTTGTCTGTCTGGCTGGGAATATCTTCAGATATTAAGTGTTGCAGCTGTGTATGATTAAAAACGGACAGAAAATCCGACCAAACCTGCCATAAGTTTGAGGCTTTGGGAAGAAGTGATCATGATGTAAAATGAGGACTGAGCTCAGGCAGGGGGACTGATTGCTCTTTACCGGCGGCGGTTTCCGCGGGACGTTAGCAATAGTAGCGGCAAGATGCTAAAAGTGCAGCGAATTTGCATGTGAGTACGAAGGGCTGTCGGTGGGAACAGTGTGCCGTGACTGGTTGCCGAGGGATAAGGCGTGCGAGGCTAAGTAAATATATACATAAATAGGTGTCAATGTGTGTATACTAAGTATGTAAGATGCCTAAATGGAGTTGAGATCTGACGAAATAAATAGTTTAGACTTCTAGAAACTAATTAAGATTATTGATATTTGACACTCACTTTGATACAGGCAGCCAGGTAGCCAGGATCATGCAAAACAGGTGTGGCTTCTTTTGTTACTTCGTTCTGTGCCGCTCGACGCGTGCGGGATGTGGGCGGCAGAGATACATGGAGCGTTGCTAGGGCGGAGCCATCATCGGCGGATTGGCTGCAGAGTGTGCATCATGCTAGCCGGGTGTGTGGTACTAAAACCTAAAGCCGCGACCAACCACATATCTATAGAGGGGTTTGCGGTGATGAGAAGGCTGGCCTGCGTCTCGACATTTGTCTGACCGAGTAGCTGTGGCAGACAAACGAACGCCCAAGGCATCAGCACCAGAACTGATTGACAGGAGTCGATACAGGGGGGCCAGCACCCCCAACGGCGGAAGGAAGCTGGAGGGCATCTTGTCATGTGAAGAAACACTAGAGAAGTAAATGTACGAAGAAACATGCGTCAAAGCACCGCTCAGACTGGCTAGTAAGAGCTGACTGATGATTTAGTGGTTGGGACAATACAAACAAGTAAATAATTCTAGAGTATCCCAGTACACATTGATACACCGAGAGATTTGCCGGCTGTCTTGACGACTTGCGCAGCTTAGGTTCCTGGAGATGATAAACACTAAATTTTTGCCAGCTGCTAGCTGTCGTCTGCTTTCTGTCCGTGGCGATTTCTGCCTTGGGCAGGGCATATTCGAGTCTGAAAGGCGGACTTCTTGGTTGGCTCGGAGCCGGCGCATAAACGGTGTTGCTCTGAAAAATGCGGGTCTTTAGGACAGAACGGGGATGGAGAGTTTTCTCGAAGGCGCGGGAAGATAGTTTGAGCATTGTATTGGGAGACTTGAGACTTGTACTATGTAGTAAGTTGTAGTATTAATAAGCAGTAGGTAGTAGTTGCGATGTTAGAGCGCATATGAGTTTGCAACAAATAACAGCAAGGCAAGTCAATGAGAAGTAACTGCCAAACCAGGAGCCTAACAGAATACACCATCAACCCCAGAAAGTGGCGCGAGAGTTCCTTCTAATCTAGGGTCGGTTGGGTTTCCTTCTTTTTTATTATTATTATTATCTTTATATTTTATTTATTTTTTTATTTTTTTCTTTTCCCCTTCTTCACCTTCGTTTTTGCATCCCACATTTTCTTTGGCTCGCTTTCTTACATATTCCTCGCCTGGCCGATTCTGTTCTTCAAGGCACTTCTGAGCGTTAATTATGCTTTTGGCTACTGGTTCCTTCTGAATCTACATCTTGCCCGGGCGTCCCATATTCTCCCGGCGTCTTCTTAGCCTCAAAACTTGACTAGACCAAGTTCAAACCCTCCGTATTACGCCTCACCCAAATCACCGCCCTGTCATCTTCAAGTTCCGCCAACTCTCCTTCGATTCTACGACCCTGCGATCGCTCCGATGCTCACTAGATTCTTGGCACGCACAATACATGTCTCCGTCCATCTCCTAGTGGCCGATCTGTGATGACTGCTAGGCTAAGATCCTCACTCTCCGTTCCAGTAGAATCCCAGTCTCGCCTGTCTCTATCATACAGACTTATTACAGACTTGATCCCCCCATTTTGCAGCAGGTTGGGCGCCCTACGGAATTAGCTAGAAGCCATCCTGTTGCCTGCTGCCGCTTCCTGCGAGAGCAGCGTCTCTGGTCAGCGCATCACACAATGCCGCCCTCCTCGTTATCCAACCTGCTGCATTCCAACACGACCGCTCGCCACGATACTTCAGCCCAGTCGAACAATGCGCCGCTGCGAGACTCGACCTTTCGATCCCACGTCGACCCTGATGCTGGCGGCAGCCACTCGGCTTTTGCTGCACCATCGCTTATACAGGCGTATCCTCCTCGGGCAGCACCCCCGACTGTGGTCTCGCCTACAGCTTCTGGACTAGATGGCGACCAATCACCACAGTCTATCAGCAGAAAGGCGACTCTTAAAGTGAACCGGTCATCAAGCCAGGGCAGTCCTCATGTATGCTCCGACTGTCAACGCCAGTATTCGCGACCGGAACATCTCGCACGCCATATCCAAACGCACACATTGGGAAAGCGATTTCCATGTCCAGTCTGCGGAAAGGCTTTTGCGCGTACCGATCTCTTGCGCCGGCACACACAGAACCACCAAAACAACGATGGCTCTAAGAAGCGCCGGACTGGCTCTGCAGCCTCCAACACTGGGCGTGTATCGCATGCCTGCAAACAATGCTCGTCGGCGCGAGTCAAGTGCGAGGAACTGAAGCCATGTACGCGCTGTAGGAGTCGCAACTTGACCTGCGAATATAACGCTAATGAGGCTGCTCTTGCTCATCACAACCCACACCTCAAGGTCGCTAAACTTGGACCTACACTCACAACATCGCCCGGATCCTTGAGTAATCAACAGCCATTACCACAAGCACCACCACTCGTCCAGTCTGCTCTAAGCCAATCTACTCCCCATATGCAATATGGCGCTCGACTGTATATGTCTGAGAGCCACTCTGTAGTACCAATGTCTCATATGCCGCCACCGCCCATTATTTCAACCCATACATCGCCATCACATAACCTACTGCCACCGTCGGCTCTGTCTCCGAACGTCCATATCTCGCCATTTACCTCCTCAAACCATAGTAGCCCATCCAATACCATCTATTCACAGACTACACCCACAGGAAACCTCCAAAACTACGGGAATAGCCCACTGCCACAGCAACACATGCCCTCGAACAAATATAGCAAGTTTACATCAACAACGCCCGATAGCTATAAAGAGCATAATCATAGTATGTAACGAACCAAATATCAGATAATTGCAACTCGAAGTTCTCCTGCTAATTTGTATATCTCTAGATATGAACCATGTTACTAGTCTGCAGCCTATAACAGCTCAAGCGTCGGGTACTAATATGGATACGAGTATGGATATCGGCGACCTAGGGCAGCTGTCATTTACAGATTTTCTCCGTGGCCTTATCTACGACCCAGTAGATGCGATACAACCTACTGAAGGATCTACCTTTCCCTTTCTTGACTACTGCAACGACGCTACTCTAGATCTGAATGAATCCGACTACGGACTCCTTGACTATCTCAACCTACCCCTCGAGCTTCCGCCAAACGACGAACAGCTCAGCTCGCACGAAGAAGCTGCCAACATCATCCGCCTTCGCCGAGAACTGACCTTGTTATGGTCTTGTGAAATCCACCGAACTTCTTGTGAAACAGACGACAACTGCTTCGTTCATGAACATTCTCAGTTAGATGTTAACGGACATACCGACTTTTCTATGGCCGCTATACAGGAAAGCCGCAAGAAGTTGTGCTCGGTATTCACAGATAAGGTAACGCTTTCTGAGAGGGATAGTGTTCTGGCGCTCATCCTAAAAACATGCAAAGATCGAACTATAGCGGCCCGGGTGTCTTCAACCTTCCCTTCTATTGATGCGATGGACTGCTTTGTCCACATATTCTTGGCATGTCATCTTAGCAAGCTCTCAAATTTCATCCACTTCCCGTCTCTGAAGCTCAAGGAATGCCACCCTGAATGGCTCGCTTCGTTCGTTGCTTCCGGGGCTGTTCTTACGCCAGTCACAACAATCCGCAGATTTGGGTATGCAGTCCAAGAAGCAGTAAGAATATCCACTGCGTTAAAGGTATACTGAACGCTATAGTGCTACAGCTTGTTTTAACATCGGTTTTTTAACATTTTCCGCTCTAGCTCGAAAACAAATCCGAAATCGACGCCCAAATGTGCTTTATGCAGTCTACTATCATTCTGCAGGACCTTGGTCTCTGGAGTGGCAATAGAACCCGAATGATTGCTGCTGAATCGTTTTTGAGTTTCCCTATCAATGTATGTATCTCTCTTGCCTTAACCCACCCAGCGTATCTCCAATGGCCCAATTAGCTAATAAAAAACTATAGGTTTTGCGGTCACGGAGTAAATTCCAACGAGCTGCATACCCGATCATCATAGTACACCCGAGCGACGAGGGCCCAGCCCTTGAACAAAAGTGGAAGACTTGGTGTGAACGCGAGACTTGGAAGCGCATGGTCTTCTATTGCTTCATTCGCGACTCTCATGTGTCTATGACGTCGATAATTAACCCACAGATGTCGTACTATGAACTAAGCCTACCACTGCCAGAAAGGAACGATCTCTGGATGGCTAAGTCAGCTGTCACGTGGAAGAACATGTACATCAGGACTTGGTCTGGGCATACCAAAAGACCGCCATGCGTAGGTGATCTCTTGAGAGATAGCTCCTTGATGACCAAGAACTTGGAACGTCTGGATGTTCAGTTGTCTGTCTCTATCTATCTTGCAGCAACTTGGGCGTTGATTCATGAATACCATCAACTCAGTGGTGCTATGCGCAGTCGATCGTTCTATAGCCGCAGCGCATCAATTAACTCGAACACTCTACTTAGTGAGCGACATCAGGAGCTGTGTAAAGAACTACAACACTTCGATAAACTGTCACTGCAATGGGGTGATATGACGCCCCAGCAAAGCTTCATGACCCATTTTCTCATGATGCAACTACACATATCGATTAATGACATGCACATGTTTTCCGGTCGGGGTGGTGAAGAGCAAATGCGACGGTCCTACCCGATCTTAAAGCAGTGGTCGGAAAGCACCGAAGCTCGCGAGGCTCTTTGGCATGCGGGACAAACGCTACGCTACGCCAAGCTCTTCGCGCCCGGTCAGATTCGCGATTTTTGGGCCATTGCCATGTACACTACCGGTGCCACCTTCTGGACATATGGAATTGTGACGGGTGCTTCGCGCAGACGCCGTGGAAACGGATTATCGGCGACCGGCAATGTGCCGCATATTCCCGGGCGATACATGAACGAGCCGCTGTTTCTCGATGGCGAAGATGGCAATGTTGTCATGCGGTACCTTAGTATGGGCCAGGGCCGGCCGTTTATCCGCGGCCCCATCGCCACAAGAGGGAATGTGCTTGAAGCGTCACCCGAAGACCCTGCCCGATGCATTGATGTAGTACGATCCATCCTATTAGCGAATCACGTAGAAGACGGCGAAACGTTGCCTCTGTTGGTGAACAACCTTTCGCAGATGCTGAAGGAGTTGATGACAATTGCAGCCCAGCTTCACGAATAAATAGAATGGGAACGGAAGAGGAGGGAAAATATAATGTGCATGCGGAGAAATCTAGAGAGGTTGGAGAGAGGTTGCGGCATATCGGGCTCATGGATCAACAGATGGCCTCCTGATAACAAGATACTAGGGGGCCTAGGTGTGGGTTACTGGTGTCTGTCAGGATAATCCGTCTTTGACCTAGCGGACGAAAGAATTGGGCGGGATGTTTTTGTTATCTATGATACCCATGTTTTACTTAGAAAGGCTGCACACATATCTGCAGCCATATATCTCAACGAGGCTATAACCGTAATCAAATATTCAGTATTGGATAAAAAATGCATAACTTTCACATACATGTGTAGTAGTAGTAGTAGTTTTCATTGCAGTCCGTGAACTTGTTAGGGTTGATAACAACAGGTTGCCAAACCCCACGTGGTATCTGAATAATCTAGCATGTGAAATATAGAAACAGAGTATCAAAACAGAATGCCATAGATAGGGACTTTTCTTTCCATCCATTATCTTATATAAACATCGCTAGTTTGACTGTATTCCTGCCGGAGGTTTTTTTTCTCTTCGTCAATATTCATAATATAGTCGTTTTATCATCAGTTCTAACCTCCATCTATCACATGCATTTCTTCCTATCTTAAAGGGTGACACTGAAGAACAGCCCTTGATGATCTCCCGTATCTGACCGAGCATCTCATTTTGTATAATCTTTTCCGTTTTTTTTTTTCCAACAAAATCGCAATTCAAAAAGCCAAACTTCCTTATACGAACTCTTTATCATGGCTTCCCGCATTTTCGAGGCCGCCGATGGTCGCGGAACTACTGTTCTAGCTGTAGCTACTGTTGCGCTGGCAGCTGTTGCGCACCAAATGCTTTCGCCTGCGAGACTGCGAGTGCTGCCTAGCCCACTCAAGACGTCGCTGCCATATATGAGCGGTAGCCAGCTACAGACCTTGGACTATAAACCTGACTCACTGCCCGGAGGCCGAGACGTCGATACTCCAGTAAGTCTACTAGTTTTATGTTTGGTGTCAACCCCGCCCCCCTTTCTGTAATATCTTCTCTACTAACACGCTCGGTTTTGCTAGCACGGATCTATCAGGGTGTATGAATGGGGTCCAGAAGATGGCCCGCGTGTTCTGTTCATTCACGGCATCAGCACGCCCTGTGTGATTCTATGCAAGCTTGCCCAGCCGCTCGTTGACAAGGGCTATCGCGTGATGCTATATGACCTTTTTGGCCGTGGCTACAGCGACGGCGTGGGTGACATGCCGCACGACGCGGCGTTATACATAACGCAGGCTATGTATGCGTTGACATCCTCGCCTGTATCGTGGACAGGAAACGGCAAGCTCAACGTAGTCGGCTACTCGCTCGGTGGCGGCATTGCCGTGCACTTTGCCGGCGTCTTCCCACAGCTCGTCAAGAACCTGGTGCTGCTAGCACCGGCGGGCATGATTCGGCCCGAGAGCTTCGGACGGGCGACACGTTTTGTCTTCACATCGGGAGTCATCCCCGAAACGCTCTTGTCGTTCTTGACGGCCCAGCGACTTCAGAAGCCAATTGCGACTAGCGTCCAGCGCAATATCAACGTCAACGAAGTTGCTGCTGTGGTGGACGGGGAGGAGGACGACGAGGGAGACGACGAGGTGGCGGCGTCGCAGATAACGGATAGCTTTGTCGATCTGGCTACGGCGGAAGTCCAGCATCCAGTCGGCGAGGAGGATACACCGCTGGAAGTGCGCATGCGCCGCTATGTCATGTGGATGGTGCGCAACCACTCGGGCTTCGTGCCATCGTTCATGTCGTGCCTGCGCCATGCGCCACTGATGCAGCAAACCGAGGCTTATGCTAAGCTAGCTAGCAGGCCACAGGGCTCGACAACGGTGTTACTGGCAAAAAAAGACGAGATCATCCTCTTGCACGACTTCTACGCTGATGCCGTGCCGCTAATGGGCGGTGTCGAGCACATCAACATCAAAGAACTCCCGGGCGGCCACGATTTTGTGGTTACACAGGCTCCTCTAATTGTCAAGGCAATGTTGAAGACATTCTCAAGAGCTTGAAGGCCATAGGGCGTGCGCGCTGTACATAGTTGTTAATATATCTTACATAGTTAAAACTAATGGATATTTAGACTACCATAATCTTATATTCACTGCGCTTAACCCTAACACAGCATCGATTTAACCCCTGCTATGTCGTGCAGCGCTCTGGATGGAGCCATCTACCCCGCCACTATTGACTGAACGACAGAAAGAAAGTCTAAGATTTTTTTTATTTATTAGTGTAGCCGCATTTCGTTCTGTCTTCGCAGTGTATTCAAGCCGACATAGTGAGTCACTTTAAATGTTTTTATGCTTCATACCCGCCCAGAATAGCAGTGCCACTAATCATTCTACTTAGAGCTTTTAGAAATAAGGGTAAAAAGCAAACAAGAAAAGGATTGAACGTGGGAGAGGTCGACCTTATTGGGGGTTTTTTTTTATCCCTTCGCTCTGTCTCAAAAAAATTCAATCACTTATCGTGAATGAAGCTGTCATCTCGTGCCGGATTGCACGCTTCTCGACTTTCCAGCCGACCAGCTCTAGTGACGCGACTCTCTACGCCTTTTGCCTCTACCTCCATATCGACGCCATATCTTTCTAGGCCGACTGCTAAGTTCTCGGCAACTGCTTTTCTTGCTTCATATCCCGTAACGACTCTCCAGAACGCGCGCAGAGCTTCTTACCCTATCCCACCGACATCCCAACGCGATATCGTCTCCTCTTCCTCCAGTCTAGACCCTTCTGTCGTCATCATGGGCAGCAAGCAGAAGTTCGAGCTCAAGACCCCGAAGGGCACCCGTGACTGTGCGTAATTGCGCCCTCCGTATCTTCCTTCATCTCTCTTGTTACTGTTAAGCACAACATTCTTGCGACCAATGCCTTCACGATATATTCTCCCCATTGTTTTACACTGTCTGACTGTGTGTTTTAAAAACAAAATAGGGTTCGGTACGGACATTGCGATTCGCGATTCCATCTTCCAGACTATTACCGGCGTCTTCAAAAAACACGGCGGCGTGACGCTCGACCAGCCTGTGGTATGTGGCGAACGGAAACCCAGCGCAGTCAAGAGATATGGAAAGCTAAAACAAACGTTGCTGTGGTGCTATAGTTCGAGCTAAAGGAGATTCTGACCGGCAAGTATGGTGAGGATTCTAAGCTCATCTACGACCTCAAGGTACGTCATATCCTCTTGATTCTACTATGATAGCTTCGGTATCATTGCGCACCAACAGTCGCTTTACTTACATATTTTCTTGATCAATACAGGATCAGGGTGGCGAGCTTTGCTCCCTAAGATATGACTTGACTGTCCCCTTTGCGCGTTTCCTGGCCATGAACAAGGACATCCAGAATATCAAGCGATACAATCTTTCCAAAGTGTACCGCCGTGACCAGCCTGTAAGATTTAACTGATTCAATAATATTGATCCTCGATATAGATGCTAACAATACACTCAGGCTGTCACTAAGGGTCGCATGAGAGGTGCGCATGTATCTCCACCTTCTAGTCACGCTACGTCTAACAACTGATATTCCTCTAGAGTTCTACCAATGCGATTTCGATATTGCCGGCAACTACGATGCTATGCTTCCCGACAGCGAGATTATTCGCATCATCACCGAGGTTTTCAACGGTCTAGGCTGGACTGGAAACTATACTATCAAGCTGAACCACCGCAAGATTCTCGACGGTATTTTCGAGGTGTGCGGTGTCCCCACTGACAAGATCCGCACTATTTCATCCGCTGTCGACAAGCTCGACAAGGCGCCATGGGCCGATGTTCGCAAAGAGATGGTCGAGGAGAAAGGACTTGCCGAGGAAGTTGCGGACAAGATTGGCGAATGGGTTGTCCTTAAGGGTAAGCAGGATCTGCTGGAGAAGCTCAGAGCTAGCCCTGAGCTCTCAACCAACGCGTCGATGAAGCAGGGTATGGATGATTTGGAGCTGCTGTTCACCTACCTGGATGCCTTTAAGTGTTTGGAACCCGTATCTTTCGACCTGTCCCTAGCTCGTGGTCTTGAGTAAGTGTTGGACCCTGTATATGTGGTTTAAACTATCTTGTGCTGATAAAATCAAAATAGCTATTACACTGGCCTCATCTTCGAGGTAATTACCAAGGAGTCTAGACCAGAGGCTCCTGTCGAGGGTGCCCCCGCTGCAGAGGAAGAGAAGAAGAAGTCCAAGAAGCCCAAGAAGCTGTCCGAGGATGATGATCGGTCATCAGATCCTTCTGTCGGCGTCGGCAGTGTGTACGTTATCACCTATCAGCTATATGCAACAAACGCCTATGAAATATCTGTTGTGCTAACTTGAGCAATATAGCGCCGCTGGTGGTCGCTACGACGAGCTAGTTGGCATGTTCTCTCCCAAGAGCAAAATTCCGTAAGTTGTCCTTCTATATCTCACTCAATCTGTCGTATCATTATCTACTTATCTAACATTTCATGGCTGTATAGCTGCGTCGGTATCTCATTTGGCATTGATCGCATATTCTCCATCACTAAGGCTCGTTTAGCTGCTGAGAATCGGGTGATTCGCAAAACTGAGGTGGATGTGTTTGTCATGGCTCTCGGTTCAGGCCTGATCAAGGAGCGTATGCAGGTGCTTACCCAGCTATGGGACAGCGGTATCAACGCCGAGACTCTCTGGAAAAAGTAAGTTCCATGTCTCAAAGAAAATGCCGCAACTATGTTTAAAACAGCAACTAATGATGTTATAGCAAGCCACGCCTACCGAACCAGTTCAAGGCCGCGGAAGTCAACGCCGTACCTTTCGCGTGAGTCCCAACCCTATCCAATCTCTTTTCGCTTCTGGTGCTTTTGCCCTGTATCTTCTATGACTCTCGTCGTTTTCTCATTCATGATATCGTCGATATGATAAAGAACCATGACGTATCAAATCACTATATTCAGCTACTAACAAGCCGATTCACTTTCTACAGAATCATTCTGGGCGAAGAAGAGCTCTCCAAGGGTCAAGTCAAGTAAGTCTACCCGTATATTCATCCATCCTTGTTCTATTGTTCTACACGAACGCTGTCTAGTGTTGGCGCCTTTTTCGCAATAATTTCGGGCCGTTGGCTAGTTGCTATAGAATAGCTTAACGCCAGTCACATTCAGCTTGCAGGGGGTTAGAAATTAAAAGCAGCATAAGATCGGGCTTACTGCTTTTTTGGATTTCCCACCAGAGAACTTAAACCCAAAAAAAAGACGAGAAAATCAAAGCCTGATATATCCATAGCCATGGCTTAAACGCTAATTCTTTCTACTTGTAGGATCAAGGAGATGGGCCTACGTGATGGCCACCCTGAAAAGGAGGGCATTCTTGTGCCACTGACGAACTTGCCTCAGGAAGTCAAGACCCGCATCCAGCGCAAACAGGATCTGGACGAGATCACGCGCCAGGCCGAAGGTCTGCGGGTTGTCCATGGCATCAAGGGCGAAAAATCCAATGCTGCGGTAACGGTGGCTGCAGTTGCGGTGGGCGAGGAGAAGGCAGCGCCGGCGACAGTGGAAAATAAGAGGGAGTAAAGAACGTATAAGTTTCATTATTGTTTTTGTATCTACTATCCCTCCCACTATAAGTATGTTCTTGTATATACTATATATCATGAGCTGCTATTAAGCAGCAGGAGAACCCCTTCCTGCCTTTTTTTCTCCTTCACAAGAAAATGCTACATAGGAAGTACTAAAATGAAAAAATGGTTTATTTGTTCTGTTTAAAACGTTATTGCAGCAACTATAATAGCGATGGTCGGGTCTACATCGAACTTGTTATATCTTGCTAAAGTACATATTGTCTTGAATGCCGCCACGGCCAGGGTGCAAGTCGTCAAGTGGACAAATTAGGCGTACATCACATATCCAGCGGCGGTTGGTCTAGTCTGATAAATCGGGGGTCCTTCCATGCCGGCCGCAGTGGGGGTTGCACTATATCATGTACCTTGACCTTAAACAAATAAAAAAAAAGCCCACGAAAAACAAAAAAAAAAAAGGGTGCTAAGCAGTGATGTTACATAAAAGAGGATATCTATTGAGGTTTTCAATGCAAGTCTGTAGGGGGCAGGAGAGGAGGTTTGATTCTTGTGATGATACAATTCAATAAGTAATCAGTCAGATTTTGTGATTGAATATGTTGTAGATATGGAGAGAGGAGGTTGAGTTTATGGCTTGGAGGAAGAAGTAGCACTGCATATGGTAGCTCCATAACACAGAAAGAGAGAGACACCACAAAAAAGCCAATATCGAAATGCTCGATAACGCTAGTACGAGTTATAGACTAGCATGAAGCTGATACATGCTTGCATAGAGATAGGCGAAGAAAATGCATTGTAACAAGCATGTATATTCTGTTCAAAAGATCGTACGGCTCGGAAGAAGGAAAGAAGACAGGTTCAGACATGAAACCACAGAGGGGGGGGGGGGGCATGTTTCTTGTTGCATATTTATATTTTGCTGAGTGCTCAAGAAACAAACCTGAGAGCTAAATAAAACATAGCAGAGGTTGATTTCCTTCGTTATAACACAACTTGGAAAACAATTCCAGCATACAAAGAAGACTCCGTCTTGTAAGACGTGTAGTTACAAACAGCCTCTATAACCGGTTTTATAGTGACGTCCGGTTCAATACCAAATAAGAAAACATATTGAGATGAAGAAAGGGGTGAGGAGGGGACAGTATAGACAGTTAGGGTTAGGAACTGCTACCTAGGATTAAGGTACTTCGCTCAAAATTCACCGACTTTTTACTTACTGATATACTTGCAAACTTCGATATTTTAGCTATCCGCGATTCGTTTCCATATATTTTTCAACTTACTGTAGTAGAAGAAAGAAAAAGAAAACCGGGGAAAAAGTTAACGTGAATATATAACACAACTTGACCACCTTACTCACGTTTTGACCAGAGTGTAAAATTGGAAGCGGATGTCTGTGCTTCAAATTTCGATCAGTCTCACCAGAGCCTTTTTCCTTTGTTCTTCTTCTTCTCTCTTCAGTATTTATTTTTCAGACTTGAGAGTCTTCTTAACTTGGCACTTGCACACGAATGGACTAAGGTGGGATGGAACTGTGTGTTTAAATGAGGATGAATAGGCAGAGAAATAGTTCGACTGCTTCATGAAACGAACATTCATATAGCTTCTGTCTAGTGAAAAGCTCGGGATTATCCGAGTCTCAGGCATTACCGAGCCTTGACGAAGCCACAGAAATAGAGAAACTTTTTTGAAAATCTCGTGAGAAAAAAAGACCATCTTAGAGAGAGAGAAGCTGTATTTGCCAACTTGTCGCCACAGTAAGCATTTTAATTTTCAGCCGAGATATCTACTAATAAGAGACAAGAACTAGCTGAGACATACTGACTAGAGAGACGACAGTCTTGTCATCTTTGGTGCATATTTGTAGGCGCCACAGACGTAACTTGTGCCGTAAGAAAAGGCCACTTAGGAGGGAACTCCACTCCCGGTGCCATGTAAGTGGACTTTTCTCCCATCTTTTTTCGTCAAATGCGTCTCTGCTTTCTTCTGTTGCGACTTGCTACTAAACCCACGGCGCATTTAAAAGAACTGGGCCCTAGTGTCGTTTTTACGTATTCCGAATAGATATACATTCACTTGCGTTGCTATTCGTCTTTCGGCGCGTGAGCACAGTTGTGAATAATATGAAGTGGAGCATGATATATTGTTATTCTTTGCTCTGAATCTAATATCACTCTCATGGCTATATATCAGTTATCAGTCCTAGCTGTTATATGGCCCCGATGGCCAGCCTATACACTTTTGCAAGTAGTACTCAAGCCAGCCATCCGATGGGTTGGATATGGTTATTGGCTAGTATCACGGGATACTATGAGGCCCTGTTGTCTACATATTGTCTTCCAGCTTCTTTCTTGGAAGTACATAACATAATGATAAATATAAGAAAAAGATGAGCCATTGTCCATTTCGGAGTTTTTTTTTTTTTGCTTTGATGGGTTTGGTGCCCGTGTCAACTTGCGCTCTGACTTTCTTCCGATCTTTGCTTGGCCTCAAGTACTACTTTGATCAGGTTGATGATGTTACCAAACCACCCACTTGGGAGACTACATGATAGTTTAGTATAACTATTAGTAGGTGATAAGATGTGCCTCGAAGGAAGCGCAACCGAGGGTCTGTATCAAAGCGAGGAAGTAGGAAGAGAGAAAAGGCATAGATATATTGAATATATTGCTTTTCTGGTTTTATTAAATTTTATTAATCTCTCACAACTGATAGAGATTGTGACAAAAATTTTTTTTTGAAAAAAAGACTGTGAACCGGGGTTTTGCTTAATTAAAGGAAACTAATCGAACGTGTAAGTCCACACATCTCCACTAATTGGAAGCTTTTCTTTTTTTTCAATTTTTTTTTATCAACAGATATTGCCTGTCCGGCTGACGAAATACTCATGCAGGGAGAATTTGCAGCGGCAACATATGCCCTAAGTGAAAATTTTCTCTTCTTTTCGTAAAGAAAAGTTACAGCTATAATATCGGCTGCCTCGTACCATCCAGGATACTAGCTTTAAAGAGGGATATGAACCTAGCTGATGTGTAAAGAGAGCGGGGTTTTGAGGGCCATGAAAAGATGGGTGAAGCCGATATCTTGGACTGTTACTGATGCCTTTTTTTCGTCGTCTGGGCTCGGCTATATCGTGTTCCTTTCCCTCTGAGATCTCAGCCCAAGACATGTGCATAGAGTTAAGAACTCTAGGCTAGGGAGACAAGTTTGATCTTTGACATGGCCCGGCAATGTCACTGATGAATGCACCTTGCTGCTTCTTGTTCTCAAGGAGTTATGAGACATGAAACAAGCAAAGCAACCCTTTGTAGTTCAGGTTTTTTTTGCGTACTTTCATTTCGTGGCAGTGGAAATCTGCATAGAAGGCTACGGTAGTTCTTTCTATCTGCTAGTCCTTTCTCTTAAGCATCTTGTCCTAATGGCCCCCCACAAGGTAGGCCGCCATAATGTTATCAAAGACCGAGAGTTACCCTGAAAACAGGATGCACTGAGACGGACATGTTCCCTTCCTTATCAAAGTACGCTGCTCCTCCCTTTGATAGCCTATCTGTCGGAACTAACGTTGTTGAGAATTATTGCTGGCTATGTCGCATCTCGTTCTTCTCTGACTAGCAGCCATGCTACTGCGTCCTACTACTACTACCAAAGTAAGAAAAAACACGTGAGAAAACGCCCTAGAATACCAAGAATAGGCCAGTTCACCCCTGAATATCATAGTGAAGTTACACATAATGAACATCAAAGGTTCATTTGGTAGCAGCAAGAAGATTAAAGAGAAGGAAGACAAAGAGGCTAGTAGGAGATCTTAGGTGAGATTCAGCAACTTTGCCAAGTGGGTGGGCTGGTGGGTGATGCCTGGATAGCACGTACCAACTCTTATGCTCTCCTCTCTGACTTAAAACACATCCCAAAATGGCAAAAAAAAAAGACAATGAGGAGGATGATGCCCTCTTTTTGCGAATTCAAATAAACTCTGGCTAGTAGAAACTTAAAACGATTATTGATTTAAAAAAATATAAAAAACTTTTTAAAGCGTTCTGTTAAAGAGATGGCGTCAACCCATATCTAGATACGTGCTCTACCTCTCTTCTAGCATTCTTTTGACGATTTGTCGACAGCAAGTCAGAATGTCTTGGTGTAGTCATTTATCCTCCTAAAGTGGCCTGTTCATCCTCCAATTTGCCTGAGGCTATCAATGTTTGCAATCTATCCGGCAGGTGGTTGACGATGCTTCGTGCACGTCCAACAAGCTGGATTGGAGGTTGGCAGACAGACTCGGGAACGGAAGGAAATTAAAGACTTATTGATAGTGTAGGAGCAACTGAGTAAGAGAAATTAATGGCTGGGCCGAAAGTAAAACCCAAAATGAACCTCATTGTGTCACAACCAAGAAGACGAATCCTGCCTAGCCAGAAAGACAACGATATTGTTGCATAAAGACAAAGGAGATACCGTTATTGTGGATTTAACACGTTATGTTGCATTTGTTTATTTAAAAATTTTTAATCAATACTCTTGAAGTTTCTAGAAATTCATTGTTTATTGTTTATATGCACAAAAATTTCCTAAAACGCCGTTCACCGAAACAACGAAACACATATATGGAAATGAACTAAACCACGGCACTGCTAAGACGTGCACAACCGGGTTTATGCATGAACATAGCTATGCACAGGAGTTGTCTAAGAGTTATGCAACACTGTTTCAACAAAGCTGCACCAAGGCGATTTTTTAATGCAACATGCGATGGCTTTGTTTGGGAAATAAGTGGAGCAGAAGACCCGCTTTGTGAAGTGCATAAATAATAAAGGATTGTGGAGCCTATCATTTATGCAACATAAAGTGAATTGCTTGTATAACATGCTTTTGTGCAAGGCCAGGACAAGACAAGAAGATCATAGCTGCAATAGTTAGCTAAGTATCTTTATAGTTCCAGAAACTTGATAAGATTAATGGAGAAAAAAATTAGTTAGCTAACTTGACATTTTCTTCCATAACTTTATTATCTTTTCGGTCTTCTTTGTGTCTGAGCAGCCCATTTCGCTTCTATACAGTGCATCGCACCCTGTCTAGAGGCGGATTATCAATAGTGTATATGTTTCAGATAAATATAGGTGAAAATGCAGTTAGGGTAAGAGATACGCTCTTTAATGTCAAAAGATACTCTTTGTTGCAGCGACTACATATCGTGATGACCACATGATCATAGCCCGAACACCTAAACTGTTTTACCAGACCAACGGCTCTTCCTGCCTTGGTAGAAAAATAGATCAATAGGCCGTGTGCTACAACTTGCTCAGCCACCAGGAAAGACAGAAGAAACACTGACCATGGTTGACGCGCCACGACACTTATTGTATAATATATTACCATATCTCCAACCTCTTTCACAGCTCGGGCCATTTCTTGGGTTTTTCTTTTCTTTAATTTCTTCCACGAGCCGCACCTAAAAAAAGCCACAAAAAGGTCAACGGCTGGTTCAAGCAGCAACGTTCGGCAGGCTCGTGCCGCTTCGTGTCTTGAGTTTCGTCGACATGGCCCGTCAAGACCATTGATAGTGACGATACAAGAGAAAGAAGGTCTTTCAGAAAAGTAATCTGTCACTACGTACTTATCCTATAGAATTAGAAGGAAAGAGATATTAAGCCGAACAAATAGAGAAATCGTTAGTGTATATCGTCACCTACTTGTTAAAGATAGATATTAAAACAACATTGCCATGGTCTTCCGATGGCCCCTTCTCAACCTCACCAAAAATGAATGTTTACATCAGTGCCCGTATAGAAGAAAGTTGTACTAAGATTCTTCACTACATCCATGTTGTGGCTGGGGAATTGGAAGGTGAAAGAAGACAATGTAGTTGAAACAACCCACTGAGCCAGTCACTTTCGAGGGCGTGTCTCTCTGCCCTGAAGCCCATGTTCGTCCCCCCCCCTTATACTAGCTAGAACCTTGGGAATAAGACAACAAAAAAGTATCAAGAGCAAGCCTTGATATGGCTGACCAGCCCAGAAGGGGATGCCTTGATCCAGGATGCTGCAGGGTCTCGGACACGTTTGAACGGGCACTATGTATATTGAAGGCAAGCAATATGCACCTGCAACCTCAAAGAAGGGACCTTATTTTGATAATGGTAAGAGGGAGATAGTAACATCGTAAAGCAAAGTTAAGTCATCAGACATGTCTGCTCGTGCCAAGACAATCTAGGCTAGCCTAAGTTATCAGACAAAAAGATTTGCTAGCACGGTTTGTCAGCGATGAGACACTTGGGAGGGCAAATCAGAGTAAAAGGGTCTCTCTACTAGCAATGTTTTCTTTTTCTTCTCTTCAATAAAGTTCAGCCACCAATTACAGTATCAATGATACTACAATGGCATCGTACCCTATATGCCTTTCTGTTAGCTTGGCACTGATACAAGCGGGGGGTTTTTTTTTTTTGGTCTATAGAGTCTAGATCAAGACAAAAAGCACAAGAATTTGTGGCGCGCATGTGACATTGACAAGAAAGAAGTAGTACGGCCCTTAGATGTCGGCTTCAGGGGCTATAAAAACAGCCTAAGCTATAGTGACGAAGAAGTCACTACCTTAGATAGTTAGAAGTAACTTCAAGTTCGCGGTTCACCTGTTGGCTAACAACGCACATGAACTTGAAGCCAATAAAAAAAGAGAGAATCTGCATCCAAGTAACGAAGCCTGCCGTCCGAGGCAATTGATTGCAGCGCCACTACCAATGATATATGTGATGCCCGGCTAGCTCCCAAAATAAGTGGTGCACGACGTCTCAAAAGCATCTTTACTAGTTGTTTGTTCTGGCCATGATGTGCATCTCGCAAGTATGTACACTGTAGTAAGTAACAAGGGCATGGCTTTTCCTGCCTCAGATTTGCCATGTGAGGAGGCATTTTTCTATGTTCTTCCACTACGATTCTTTGTTTCCATCCATTCCATCTAAGAATCAGGGACCGAGGCCCTTTCTTTTCTTGGGGAGGTTTTTTTTTTTCCCGGAGGGAGGGGGAAGGAGAAGTTGCAGATCTATCTAGTGTAGTTCTAGGCAGCATCATACTTGTAATATAAACTAATGGCTGTAGTTTATCACTTGACTCATTCGTTTTCCCTTCCCGAGACTATGCTTTTTCTACCCTCCAACCTTTACAAGTAGGCCTGAATTGTCATAGTTCACTTCTAATCGAGTAATGAGAAGAAAAAAGTAGGCCTGATAAGTATCTATCAGTTTGATGTAACTCTACTAAGCTTAAGCAGCAGCGTCCATTAGTTTACGTCTCGCGCCATAGCTAGCCAAAGAAGGTCTAAGTTCAGAATATGCTACGAAAGTGGCTTTTTCTATTCTATTCCTCCTCCGCGTTCTACCTTGTAAATAGTTCTCTGTCTTTCAATCTTGCTGGCCCAACTTCCAAAGCCAGAACTTGATGATGTTTTCCTGGCTTGCCAGCATTCCTGATTTTCCTCCTACAAGCTCCCCTTTTTTGTGGTTTTTAAGCACGTATCTCAAAAAGGAAAAAAGTAGGCCCGGCTCTGTGGGAGGGGGGAATATATCCTTGAGGATACTCAGGCCTTGTTCGCTTTTCTTCTTGTGTTGAGACTTTTTTTTTGTCGGTTACTATTCCTAAAGGGCACTGCTGTGGGCTCAAAGAAACTTAGACCCAGTGAGAGAATATGTAGTGTTGTTCCTATATGCAGGTCGTTTGTATCTTCCACGATCCTATTGGGACTTTTTTTTCTCTGTGCTCCTGGGATCCCTTGCCGGTTCCCGGTTCTCTGCTATGGATGCAAATGATCGGCATCTAGTAGCTCTTCGACGCACTTATTCGGTAATGCTACGCTTCTTGATCTTCGGGATATTAGAAATCTGGGCCGTGATGATACTAATATAGAAGCTCCTGTTCCGTGGATTATACATGGTGCATCATTATATTCTTTATATCTCTTTGTTTATTATCTTTTTTTGAGCACTTACTTAGTCGATACACTTTATAGTAAATGCAGAGTAGCAGTATTATGTAGCAGTTCTTGTTTCCAGTCTTTGGGTCAATATGCACGAACTTAGATCCGATAGCTCGGGAGTCTCAAGCCGGCAGCTTTAGCTTAGTGCGCACATGAAAATATCACCAGTACTACTTTAAGTTACTTTTTGAAAAGTAGTACATAGTACAAGTATTGCAGGCGTTGTAAATCAATTGTCCAAGAGTCAAGCCTTGAATTAATACCAGGATATCAGGATCACTTGAAAATGACTTTTAATAGTAGCTAACAGCACTTAAGAGCATTCATTCAGCATCGTAATCTTCGATGAATAATCTTCAATTAGCAACTAGATACTGGCCACTGTAGGATTTCATCCTTATGTACTATAGGTAAGGATATGTATATATCAACCCACCCAGTTAAAAGATGTTATTTGCTGTTTGGTGAATTACAGCAAAAGGCAAGGTAAAGTATATCAGCAGCCCAAGAGGTAATTCTTAAGGCCCAAATCCCATATTCAACGTGCCCAATAACTTGTCAACCTGTTATTAGCAAAGACTGGTTCTTTATTCATTTTCCCCTGTGTATATAGTATATAGTGGTTGATATTCCATCCAATTATGCCTAAAGCTCGAGCAGTCATCGAACATTCGGCGTGCACGATAACTCGCATTAGCATTTAGATACGTAAGCTTATATATTAGAGTGTAGCATAACGGCATAAGCGCTACGACAACTAAATTTGGTGCGCTGGCTATATAGTTGAAAAAAAAAAAAGCAGTATGCTTCTTCAAATACAGTTGTTCTCGGTGGATATCACTACTGCTATGTAGTACTACAAGTACGATGATTCTCTTAAGATAAATCAAAGACACGGAAGTGTGAGAGACAGGCCTCGCGTCGCTCAACACAAGGACCAGGATCGGCTTGAACCCCCCCTCCCTCCCTCCCTCCCCAAAAAGAAAATATTGTATATCCTGGTTTTCATCGCCTGGTGCCTCCTCTTGAAGCAGCTAAGTCATAATTCTCAGAGGAATAGAGTGTGTAGTAGCGCAAGCTTTCACTAACTTTCGTAGATCTC